>JAVJIF010011976.1:0-116332 GCA_038442645.1 Agave tequilana | reverse complement strand
GAAGAATCTTAGTTTGGCACCTCCACACTTTTAAATAGTTTAAGTTGGTGAATGACCTTTTCAGATTTCATATAGGATTATGTCAGTTTTCTTATAGGGTATCTATTTTGAATATACAAGCAGAGAATATAGCCTCCCCCCATAAGTTCAGAGGTGCACAAGAACTTATAAGCATAGCATTCATCATATTGTGAGTGTCCTATTTTTTCTTTCAATAACACCATTAGATTCAGGTGAATATGGAGGGATAGTCTCATGAATTATGCCATATTGTTCACAAAATTCATTAAATTGTTTAAGTTCATATTCACCACCTCAATCTGATCTCAATCTCTTATTTTCTTATTTAGTTGATTTCAATTTCTGATTTATATTTGAGAAATATTTCAAAGGCTTCATCTTTAGATCTTAACAGATAGACTACTGTATATCTAGAACAGTCATCAATGAAGGTGATATAAATTTTTTTACCGCCTCTAATTAAGTTATTTTTTAGGTCACCAAGATCACTATGAATAAGCTTAAGTAATTCAAATTCTCTTCGTATACTTTTGCATGATTTCTTAGGGATTTAGATTCAACACATATTTCACATTTGTCATGATCAAATATAGTTACATTATGCAAAAGACCTATATCTTTTATTTTCTTAATGTAAGAAAAACCGATATGTCCTAACCTATCATGTCAAAGACCACAAGAGTCAATCATGTAAGCAGAAGAAGTAGATGCATTTTCATTCATGATTTCAAGTACATTCAGCATAAATAAATCCTGATTACAGTACTGATTGAGAAAATCAAAGAGTTAAGAAATTACCGTGTAGCTTGTGGCTAACGGGTCGTGTCCACGAGGAGGAATGCGATAGAAGCTTTTTGGTATTTTGTTTAGTAACAAAGATTTGTGCTAGTTTTTTAATTGAAAAGAGAATGGAAAGAAGGGAGATGATTAAAAGAGAAATTGCAACTTTGGAGAAGGCTTTGGAAAAAAGTGATTTTAAAAAGTTTTGAAAAGTGATTGGTTGTTTTTAATAAAGAAGAAAATCTGAGCTCACTAATTTTTAACTCAACTATGTACTTATCTCAAGGAAATTTGGGTTGCATCACTTTTATTATAAACAAAAACCTTTAGTTTCTTTTAATGTCCAAGCAAAACAAATAAGATCGTTTCATTTAAATCTTAAGCCCTTTCATTACAAATCATTAAGAAGTGAATGTTAAACCATCGAGCGCGAAGAAGTAAGTATGGAATAAAAACAGTTCAAAGAGATTTGTTCTTTACAAGTCCAAGTTTAAAATAAAGAGATCCTCATGTGCTTTCAAGAACAAAGTTTAAACTAGGTATTTTCTGATTCTAAAAGTGTTGCTTTTATGAAAATCAGTCAAGAGAGAGGTGATAGAAGAGGTCCATTAGTGAGCCCAGAAAACGAATTAGCTACTCATTATGAACTGAAAACAAACAAGAGATGACAAGTAAACTTGAACATATCGAATTCGAGTTGAGTTGATCAAGCAAGTAGAAGCTCCTTTGATTGTCACTTCAAAGACGGATTACACACTCAATTCCACTCTTCTCTCTGGTGTTTGCACTGAACTACAAATTATAAAATAAAAATACAACTTCCATACTATCTAACAAAGAGCCTAAATCCATAAAGAATAAACAAAAATTCTAATTCTAGTCTTCGCTCCTTTTTCTCTATTGAAACTGGTATTTATAGGGAAAAACCAGAGGGAGAATCATAAGAAGATTGGGGGAGCAAACGCTCCCCTAACAGATGCAACCAAGCCGCGAAAACGCAGCTAGGGCCGCGTTTACGCTGCCCTGGTGTGGCCAGTTGGCCACACCAATTGGGTGGCTCTCCTGGTTTGGTGATTCTCCTGTATATCTTTTGGTTTTCTCGTTTCTACTCCAGGATTTGATGAAACAGCCTTTGATTGTTGGCTTTAACCACTTGATTTGGGAGAATTCTTTTCAACCGATTTCAACCTCTCTGATATGCCAAGATTTTGCCCTGATTCCTTGATTTTGAATTTATTCTGAATTAAATCAGAATTGGTGGGCTTTTGGTCTTGTTTCTCTTTCCTTTCTTTTAGCAATTGGGCCTACATTTAACAAAGAAGAAGAAGACTTACTATTAGGATTTATTAGCTAAAAAGTATGGTAAGGTGACAATGTATATGCAATATATGTGACTGATCACACTCCCACACTTATCTTTTGCTCGCCCTCGAGCAAACATCAGACTAATTCTAATCAATTATTGGACCACTTTCGCAGGACACTCGATTGTACTGAGCATGTGCAACAAGCCATTAAACCTCTAGGTTACCCTTAGAGGACGAGTGTTATCTCGTAAGGGTTTTCAGTGGATTGCACCCACAAAATCTATAAAAAAAATATTAGTATTTTCGAAAAGCATTTTTAAAGGAGAAAATATTTGAAGTATATTTGTAAGGCTTTAAGTAATCTATAAGTTATAAGAATATCAAATTTTCATTCAAAACTCAGTCTCTATTCAAAAACATGTCATCAATCAAAGTTAGGAGTCAAATTGTACTTCTCATCTAGTCTATTAATTTACCCTGAGTCGTATGCACCATCATGACTGTGAAGTTGACTAAGAGTTCTTTAACATTAACTCCTATGCCTTATTATATTTATTTTTGGTGAAATTTATTCCTCATTTCATTAGGCTTTCTAATATGCCCCTGTAACGAGCCTTTAGTCGGTGACATCCAAACCGGGTAGTTTAGGGCAACAGGTGAGAAAATACCCCTAAGGACTTAAACACTCGAGTAGATAAGGCCACGAAACTAAGGTTTTTATTTATAAAATGTATCCCTTTTAGGCGTGAATACTTATGCTTCATGAGGCACAAATACCCAGCTTAATCAGAGGATTTAATATATATATATTTTTTCAAACTTATCTAATTATCTTTTGCATAATACCAAGGCTTGCTTAGGCCAAAACACCTAGCTAAGCAATAATTAGATTTGTTTATTATTATTATTTTTTTCATACATATATACTCTTTTTTTTATAAGGCATAAGAGTCTTTGTTTTTAAAACCTAAGTGTGTAAGTGTATTTAGTGTGCATATTTCATCAAGGTAAATATCAAGACTAAATTACTTTCACAAATTTTCTTCCTAACCCTAAAAATTAAACAAGTCATCTTATTTTGACCAAGTGTAAGAAATCCTAATTATGATTTTCCTATTTCTTAAAATAACTTAATTTCTTACAAAAATATATCAAAATATTGTTCTTACCTTTCAAAAAGTTTTTTTTTTTTTTGACAAGTATTAGTCATGTTAGAACCCTCCCCCAAACTTATCTCATGCATTGTCCCCAATGTATGAAAGAAATGTATACATGCATGAAATGAAATGTAAAAGAGGTGCATATATTATACAGAAATATGTACAACATCAAGTTTCTCCCACACCTAAATCTTTTTCGGTCTTATCCCTCTAGCTCTCTTCCCGTTATTCCAATGGGTCCTCTTTATAGGGCATAGTGGGGAGGCCAATTTTTCTGTCATTTTAGCTCTCTTCCTCCCCAGTTTCAACTTCTTTAGGTTTTCCTTCCTCATATTTCTATATTCATTATTCAAAATTGATCACACCACACTTCTCAGTTGGAACTTCCTCACTATGAATGCCTAGGAATTCTAACTCAGTTCCATATATCTCCTCAAAACTTAGGTCAACACTTTCCCCTAGAGATGTATAATTAACCAAAAGATCCCTAGTTGGTTCATCCAAACACATGTGTTCTTCTTCGAAGAGGTTTGCAAAGAGTATGTCAATCGGAGGTTCTTTAATTATATTCTCATGCGATACATTATTGGTTGGCAACCATAGCAGTATCTATAACTACTCTTAAGGTTGTTGGAAAATAATGTATGAATTACTGCTAAGCTATTAAATTAAACTTTCAAGAAGGAAGGAACTTCTCTATTTTGATCGAGGCATGTGGAGTACTGTCCTTAAGAGTAGATCGCGCCCCTCTGAGAAAGTATCTCGGTGCATCAGGTTGATGGTGGCCTACCCTCCAGGATTCAATGATTACTGGCCCTGCAAGCGTGCACTTACAATGCACAGACCCTCGAACAGCTCGATTTTGTTCCTCCACAGGGAAAAAATGAAGAGTTTAAGAAAATTCAGAGGAGGAAGAAGATGGTTGAGTTGTATTTTTTAGAGCAAAGAATAGGTCCTTTATAAAAGAGTTTATCATCATTAGAAAATCTGTAGGCAGATAAAATAATGCTTGGATAGAGAACCAATCTTTGAATAGAGAAAGAAATATTTCCTTGTACAGAGGAACAATATTGCCTTGAAAAGTGTCACTGCAAAACTTGGACAGAGAGCTCTCAACGGCTAACTCTGACATGATAGGACTGGAAAGATACGAATCTCAACAGCTATCTCTGACCCAAATATTGTGATAGGATTTGGAAAGATTTTATTTTAATTTTAAATCCAAAAAAATAAAATGACAAAACTTAGCCTATTCGGGTCACACCGGTGAGGCTCTGAATTCCGGATTTGCACCCCCTGTGCGTGCGATACAGGCGCATATGCGGATTATGATTTTTCGAAACCTGTAACTCAATTTTCTTCACTAGGCCTCAATGGGCTTGTGTGCACGCGAGACCCCCTGATTTTTAGCCCATGCAACCCATCATGAAAGAGGCTGCATATATAAACACTAAAGAGTTCTTTTCCTATCCAATGTGGGAGTAAAAGAACGTGCTTAATTTTGAAATACCCTCAAAATACTAACAATTCATGCATCACCGAATATACACATATAACTATTTGCTATAAATTGAAATGATGAGCACAAGAATTATTTTTCACAAATGAAATAAAAAATCCAAATAAAAATACCATTCTCATATCTTAGAGAAATCTAACACTAAAAATCAAAATTTTGGAGAGAGAAAAAGGGAAAAATTATACCTTTGGTGTGGATTCTCTGATCTGGATGCGACGGTCGGTCTCCACGCAAATCTTGACGAGATTTGCCCTATACGCGGCGTCTGAAGAGAGGTGGTGAGGGGAGGCGGCAACGAGCGACGACGGTAGGAGACGCAACCAGGTTGTGCATTCTCAGGCAGCTGACGGGAGGTGGCGAGAGAAGGTGGCAATGAGCGACGACGGGAGGCGATAGAGGGGGTGAGTTGGGAACCAGGCTGTACGTTCGCAAATCTAGAAAAAAATAGAGAGAGCTGGGGAAATGGGTTTTGTTGAATTTGATAGTAACGTGGCATGCCATGTCAGTGCGAGAGCCAAAGAGAGAGCCAAATAGCACTTTTGGTAGCTAATAATTAGAGAGAGAGAGAGAGAGAGAGAGAGAGAGAGAGAGAGAGTTGTCGTTCGAGGAAAGAGTGACGTGGGCTATGTTTTCGGGCATTCAAATGTCAAAATTTAAATTGCCCACTCGATTCTTTTCGAATCTGAATAACCTTGTCTTTTTCAACTTGGGCCGCACAAAGGCCGAGAAGATGGATCGTTGTTGATGTTGGTGCTGGTGTGACTATGATCACAAATGGGGAAGTTGAGTCGCCATTTGATGTGGCCATTGATGTAGCTGGATCTGGGTCGGGATTTCAAATTCAATCGAGAGGTTTTTACTCTCCGGCGGAGCGTGCCTTTGGGATGCGCCAACGCCGGCATTGAGAAGAGGTTTACAAGCCGGTCAATGAGACGGCGGTGAGGAACTAGTCAGTGTTAGGACCAGTGAGTTTAACGGGTGTTCTACTGAACTCTAAAATCTGGGCAAGGGCCCAGGAGAGTTAGCTGGGGTGACCGGACGATGATGGCTGGTTTTTGAGTGCGGCTAACTAGCAGGAGGTAGCTGGAGTTTTGCTGTAGCTGCAATGGTGAAGATTTTCCACGTTCGATGTTGGGTATTACTGTGACGACACAAATGGAGCAGAGCTGCAGAGGGCTCATCGCGGAGGATATCCGTTGTGTGTCGGAGGAACTTTTTTTTTTCCCCTTCTGAAGGAGCATATTATGTGTGAGAGACATGCTTGTATCCTTCTTTATTGAGAATGTTTCGTTATATTATTATTAATGAAATGCTGGGAGTGGTTATTGCCTCATGGTCTTATCTCAAAAATAAAATAAAATAAAATAAGAGAGAGGCGCATGTGATTCAGGCCCCCTGCACTGCGTGAAGCCATAACTTCTAGGATGTTGACGACTGCATGGTGGTCCTTTCACCTTCAACTTCAGGTACATGGATGTATATATTTCTACATTTAGGGTACCCATTACTCAAACCCGCATGAAGATTAAGCAGAACATGGGGGTTTGGGGAGCAATTTGGGTTAAAAATTCCAAAGTCTAGCAAACAATATTTGGGATAAATATGGTAGCCTGGGACGTTATGCCGGGACATATGGAGGGGGAGAGGAGTAATAATATATTTATATCTAATATTTCCACTTCAGCTCGGTTGATCATGCTCATCACATCCATCTATGGACATGTTTGTTCTCTAATGATGCCAGGACTAGGGCATCTGGTTCGCTCTTCCCGTGGAGGGGAGGGGGATCCAGATGCCTTTTCCGACGACAATCTGGACGAGGTGGATATAAATGAGTGATTGGCTATCTTCCGACTGGCATTTCGCACTTTAATATGCTTTCTTGGGCTGATGATACATTGTTTGGCATGCCGTTTGTTGGGAAGAGGCAGGCTTTTCAGCCGGAATTTGAATTTTGCCTTTGTTTTATGTACTTTGATGAAACTCTTGTGTATTTTTTGTTAGTTAACGACTTCATAATTTTTTTTTTTTTTTTTGGGGTGTTGTCATGGTGTCTTTTTAGCTTGGAGTATTAGAATTATACACATGATCATGGATACACGGGTAAGGATTTAGTATCGGATGGATACCATAAATGTATACACAGATAATCAAAATTTGAAGAAAAAAGAAATATGGATTTGTCATCGATATGACAACTAAGTAAATTTATTTATATATTTATATATATAATTACAATATTTTATTACATAATCATAGAGAAAAAAAATATTGGAAGAGTTTTAGATAAGTAGAAAAAAAATGTGTTGCTATATTGCAACGGTCAGATCCTTATCTTCATCAGGATCGCAACACGTCTCACTTCATCAGAATCGTCCCGAGCAAACAGCAAGCCCGGGCACCTTCCCGAGATCACTTCAGTCAGGACTGAGAAGAAAGCCTGAGTGCCTCCTCATGATCATTTCAGTCCGAGTCATTCATCCAGATGTAGAACTTTGGCGAAATAGCTTTACGGGTTGGGAGTCCTGATCCCCACAACACAGGCCCACTACGAAGTCTTCCAACTCCACTACTGGATGTTAATTTTTAGGATCAATCTGACAACTAATCAATATTACCAATCTAATTGGCCAGGTCGGTAAATATCAAGTGGGAGCAATAGAACGTTCCTTAATTATAGAACCACCTTTCAATTACCTTCCTTGGTCAAACACCAATTAGACTGGTATAAGTCAGTCTCAATATACTGAATATCAGTATAACCCATATATAAAGAAAATTAATTTACTTATACAGTACTTGGAGTGGGTACACTTATAGTGAATCTCCTTAAGACAATTATGTTCCCGCTACGGTGCTAATGGGTTACTGGACGCTGGTCTCCCAAGATCCAACACTCCTTTACGGTATTTAGATAATACTACCAAATCACCGTACGGTCGAATCATAGTTAACCAGTACCTTCACAGGATTATCAAAGCAGCAGGACTACATAAATTTCAGGGAGAATATTTGTCTTTACTTTGGAGGAACACCCATTGTAGAGAAAGGAAGAAGATAGAAGAATATTCTTCTTTAGAAGTCACAGATTCAGATAACAATTTATTAAAGAATCTGTTGAATTTTCTGAGCCTTCTTTCAGAACGATTTTTCAAAATCTGTTGGATGTCACTTCGGAATCCGAGTTGCAGAATTTTTACTTCCTGTTGGAAGTCACTTCTGAATCCGAGTTGCAGAATTCCCACTTCAGAATGCAGAGGAAGGAACTTGTTTTCCTTTTCTGTGTTGCTATTTGTTATGTGTTTTAAAATGAGAGAAAAGGATCACTATTTATAGCACTCCGGGAGGGGCAAATCCGTCCATTCCCGTCCGAATGGCTGTAACGGTTCGTTTCAGACAGCAACCGCCTAACCGTTCATGGCGGTTTCCTGTCAGCCGTTGCGCTGTTTCGGTTCGGATCTAGATGGAGGAGCACGTGCGATCCACTGTACCCCATACCTGTGAGACCCAGTTCAAAAAGAACCGGACCTGGTACGGAACCCGAGCCCGAACCCGAACCCGACCCCGGCTCCGGCCGGCTGGCCTCCGCCGCCGCCGCCGCCGGCGCTCACTCGCGTGTGGGCATGGTTTCCCCCTAACGCGCGCGAAAACTTTAAGTACCCAAAGGGCACACACTTTGTTCCCATTTTTCTCTATTTAAACGATTCAAGCTTCCATCTCATGTCCAATGTGGGACTAAATGCTTTTAGCTACCTTTAGTCACCTTTGGCTTTTGAATTAGGCAAACTTTAGACTTGAATATCTCATTCATTCGAAGTCATTATTGAACATGTGAATATACCACGTTCATCCCCAATGGAAGGAGAACCCACTCCAACCATTATCCAATTAATTCTATCAACAGATCTCACCGTAATTCAACTCAATGATTCATATTTAATTCTTCATATTTTCTAACAAGTCCCATAATGAATGGAGATTCAAGGAATTGACACACAAAGAGGCTGGCTCTATAGTGAAAGGTACTTTAGAAAAAAAACTGCATCAGGATAGGTGATGTAACACCCTGCTCCCGGAATACGTACTAGTTGCGTATTCAGATTTTTTGATCTTATTTTTTGATTTACTTCCTGTATTTATTTTGTATTATGAGTATTTATATGATCGTTTTGCCTGGATCCGGATTCACGGACTCGGAGTCAGCCCTAATCTGAACCGAGGACCCGATCCTAGTGTATTACTCGATTTGGTCTTTTCGCTATTCTGATTTGACCGATTTCAGTTTTAAACATCGTTTTCCAATATTTTAGATTTTCTATGATTTTCTGGAATTTTCCTGAATAAATTGAAAATCTTCAAAAACGGTGTCGATCAGTGCCGCTGACCGATTCCCGGATTTTTAATTTACAAACCGATTAGAATTACCAGAAATGTCTTTTTACATTATTTCTTAAAATCACATTTCCTATCTAAATACTTTTTCTGAGGATTTTATGAATTTATGAAAATTCCACCGGATTGGGTGTCGGCCAGTATCGCTGGTTGATTCAAGGATTTTTAGTTTACAATCGGAATTGAATTTCTAAATTCCGCTTTCGCATTGTATCTTAGAATCGTATTTTCTTCCTTACTACATTTTCTGGGATTTTTCAGAATTTATCAAAATCCGGCGACCCGGTTAGACCGGTATCGGCGGTTGACTTCCGGATTTTTAATTTGAAAATGGGATTTTATTTCTAAAAACCGATTTCATATTATTCCTCACGATGACGTTTTCTACCTCTGGGTATTTTTGGGGATTTCCGGAACAGTCGATATTTCGCGACCATATTATATTATTATTTTTGAATCTTTCTTTTCTTTCTTTCTTTCCTTTCTTTTCTCCCACCAACCGCAGCCCACTCCCCTCCACGTGGGCGACACCTCACCCCTCTCTCATTTAATTCTCTCCCATCCATCTCTCTCTTTCCCATCAATCTTTTTCTCTTCTTTTCTTTTCTTTTCTTTCTCTTTCTCCCTTCTCTTCTTTATTTTCTTCTTCTTCCCCTATTGTGGCCGACGACCAGAGCCAGGCCGCGCCCAGCCTCCGGCCACCACCGCCGGCGAGGGCCCCATCCAACTCCGGCCACCACCCCATCTCCATTAACACCCCAAATCATCATCTCCTCAACCACCACAAAGTTTTCTCCTCCCCCTCTCTCTTTCTCCCTCTCTCTCTGTTGGCCACGCCGACGGCCAGGACCGCCGCCGGCGGTCACTGCCGGAGAGGGGGCCAATTTCCCCTCTCCCTTCTCTCTCTCTCAGACACTCTCTCCCCCTCTCTTTCCTCCCTCACTCTCACTCTCCTCCCCATCTCTATTGGGGTGGCCGGCGGCCACCCCAGCCTGCGCCGGCCACGGCGGCCGGCGCAGTACACTGCGCCCCCTGGCCGCAGCCAGGGGGCGGCAGCTGGCCAGCCCAGGTCGCTGGCCTGGGCTGGTGTGAGCAAGGGGGGCGGCAGCCCCCCATTCACTCCCCCCTTCTCTGTTGAGCGCCGCCGGCGGCCAGGGCCGTCGCCGGCAGCCTTCCTGGCCGGCAGAGGGCCGGCCAGGCCTCCCTGGGCCGTGGGCCCCTCCTTGATCAAGGGGCTGCGTGAGCAGCCCCAGTTTCCCTCTCTTTCTTTCCTTCTCTCTGTTTCTCTCTCTCTCACTCCTGAATTCTCTCTCTCTCATCTGTCTTCTCTCTCTCTCTCTCACTCCTGAATTCTCTCTCTCTCTCTCCTATCCTTTCTCTCTCTCTCTCCTGCCCTCTTCTCTCTCTCTCTTCTCTCTCTCCTCCCATTACAAGCTCTCTCTCTCTCAAGATTCTCTTTCCTCTCTCTAACTCACTCTTTCTCTCTCTAGATTCTCTCTCTAGGAATCTCTTTCTCTCTCCTGTACTGTCTTTCCTTATCTCCCTGTCTCTCTCTGTTATATTACTGACGCGGATCTCACCCCCGCGTCCCGATAACCCCTTAACGCGGATCTTCGCGTTCTTGGCATCTGTTCAACGCGGCCTTCGCGTTCTTGTATCGACGCAGCGCGGAGTTCAGGCCCGCGTCTGTGTCCCTCTCGTGTCGACACGACGCGGAGATAATACCCGCGTCTGTGTTCTCCTCGTGCCCTGACTTGAACGCGGGTCTCGAACCCCGCGTTCGTGGCATCTTCGCGACGCGACTCCCGCGTCTGTGATTACCGCGTCTGCTATTCCCGCGACGCGACTCCCGCGTCTGCGACCCCCGCGTCTCACTCTCATAAACCCGCGTCTCCCTGTGTCTCTTTCTCTCTCCTCTTCACTTTCTCTCTCTAAATATTTATATTTTATTTATGGCGCGTGCGCGAGTTCCATGGATTTCGGACTTTTCGGCATTCCGGTGATTTAGGCGAGTGTCCTCGCTCTCGCCTCCATTTGGGTTTCCCCGCTTCGTCGGGTCGATATGTGTTTTATTCCATGTTTTCATGTATTATATATTGGGCTGCGTCCCTGTATCTGTGTATGGCCAGTGCCAATGACTGGACATGTATTGCTCTGTGACGAATGCTTGTATTAGGGTAGTTTAATTCTTGTACATATACCATGCCTGTGATGTATTTTACTGCTTTATACTATGCGTGCCTGACCCTTCAGCCTCCGGTCACTCACTATCTCGAAAGAGACGTGATTGGGACCGTCAGGTTTCTCTGGACCCTTCAGCCTCCGGTCTCTCACTATCTCGAAGGAGACGTGATTGGGACCGTCAGGTTTCTCAGCTCCGTCTGGTGAGCATACTTAGCGCTCAGCGTTTTATTCACTAAATTCGTTTAGGCGAGATGCTGCCGGATTTTCTACTCGTATCTTAAACCGAGTTGTCCCGGTAACCTCGCAGAGCGCATTAGTGTCTAAACTCTGTTCGCTGCCTGTGCCTCCAGCTTGTTCAGCTCCGCCTGGTTATCATGATCAGCGTTCAGCACTTTACCACTAGATTCGTCTAGGCGAGATGCTGCCGGATTTTCTACTCGCACTTTAAGCCGAGTCGTCCCGGTAATCATGCCAGACGCTCCAGTGTTAAATACTGTTTGCTGTCTGTACACTCCAGCTTGCTCAGCTCCACTTGATTGTGCTCAGCTACTATTCTACCACATGCCCTGTTCTTACCTGACATGTTAACACTTGACATGCTTTATACATGCTACTATTTAACTCCTGTTTGTACCACCTGACAACTGTTGTGTTATCACCTGACACCATGACATGATACTTCTTGGCAAGACCTCTTGTTATGACGTGACTTGCCACCGGACTGATATCAATCTCTTGACATGATTGGTCACCTGCTAAATATCATCCTCCTGTCATGCTATCACTTGACACCGGCATGATATACTTGACTCTCATGATTATCACGATAACGGGAATGATGACCTGACATCTTGATAGTACAAACTGTACTCCTGTTACACATGTGATACCTTATAGCACGAACCAGTACTCCTGATATACATGTATTCCTGATAATCCTGACTTGCTCTTGCTCATTCCCGAAATCTGATAATCATCTAATAAACCATAAAACTGGACAACTTGCATTGGGTCGGGGAAACTTGCGGCTATCAATATGTGTTCGTGTTTACAGTGGTACTAGGCATGTTGTGCAACTAAAACTTCCGGTCTGACCTGTGGGCCTCCAGGCGACCGAGGGAGTGCTGGCTCCCTCATTCTTGGTACCATCTTGATAAGGGCATTCCATAAGACCCTCCTGTACGCCTTGCGGCTGGTTCCGAGCACCAGTAACGGAACGTCATGGACCGTGGTCCCGGGCAAGCACGGGACCCACTGTAAACATAGTTCGTTGATACCCCCGTTGGTTTCCAATAACAACCTTGTTTACTCAGATATGGATATATGTGTGCTGGGACGCTAGTTCACATATCTAGATATCAGGGTAAGACGAGTAATAATAATAATAAAGTGCCAAGATAATAACCTGCTCTTTAAGTTGTAAGTAGAAGTATATGGAATGGGACGCATACTGAAGCCTGCAACTTAGACGGCTATGAATCTGTGATATGCCTCGCCATATTTGCTTGTATTGGGTTTTACATCGGATTTCCGGTTTTATGATTATTATTATGTTAGCTGCTCATACCCTGCTTTATCCCTTGTCTTCTATTCCACCAGTCCCTGTTCTTATCTTATCATACCCTGAGTACTTCCTGTCTAACATCTACTTGCTTACATGCTTCTGCTCACGACACGGTTTTCAATGCATGTTTATAATTTGGTTTTATCGATACACTTGTACTTATCTCAGCACGCCATCTGGCCTTTGTATCACCACTCGCCTGGGGAGTTTCATCTGACTCCCCTGGATCCCATGTCTAGGTCATGGAGCTTGGAGCATGTGGATTCCCCTAGTTGCTGATCAGAGCGCAGCTGAAGCATGGATCCCCAGCAGACCGTCTGAAGCTCTATCCTTCCAGGCCCCCCTGTGTGCCTCTCGAGTTTTCCTTTTGTAAACTCGTGAGTGCCTGTGTACTGTTCATACTTGTACATTTCTTGTAATCTCGCAATTGCGCATATCAGTGATGTAATATTTATGTAATATTGGATCACCTCTGGTGATAACTTTGTAATTGTACTCATATGTTGGAATGTATAATGCACCACTTGCTTCCGTACTCTGATTCTTACCTGTACTGATGCTTAGCGTATATACGTGAGGGTATTTCTGACCTGCGTATATACGTTGCAGTAACGTCTCCGTACCCGCCGGGATCGGGGCGTTACAGGGTGGTATCAGAGCCTAGGCTCTCGCATCCTCAGTACGTCCAGATGGCAAATTAATGGTAAAGAAATTTGCAACTGGAATGCATGAGTCCTGGTTATACAATCCAACTACAAGTACAGAGTTATCTATTTTTCTTGATCATCTTTCCTTTGATTCCTAATTTCCTCTATCTTTCCCCTGTTTTGGTTTTTCGAAGCCTTTATACCAACTTAAGATATGGATAGACTAGAGAGGTAGCGGCTGGTTCTGAGTGAAGCTATGATATGATCTCATCGGCCAACTCTATGAAGCTCGGGTATTCTCAGGATTGATCTCGAACGGGTTATCTTTCAGAAGTCAGTAGTCGGGATTCTCTACGGATACTCTATATTCTTGGCTATATCTTTCAGAGTGATCGATGCCTGGTCTTCGGAATTCTTAATTATCGGTCTTCTTTATTTATGGTCAGTATTATTTGGCATCGTTTAAAGATTTATGCGGCAGGAAGTGCAGAAGATGTCTATATTCAGATTATTGTTCAGTCGACTTGGGAAGCCCTACCTGCAGTGATTCATATCTTGATTGGTATAATTCCCGTCCTTGTCCTCTTTGTGTTCAATTCACCCCTTATCGAAATTGCGAGGACGCAATTTTTTGTAAGGTGGATGGATTGTAACACCCTGCTCCCGGAATACGTACTTAGTTGCGTATTCAGATTTTTCGATCATATTTTTTGATTTACTTGCTGTATTTGTTTTGTATTATGAGTATTTATATGATCGTTTTGCCTTGGATCCGGATTCACGGACTCGGAGTCAGCCCTAATCTGAACCGAGGACCCGATCCTAGTGTATTACTCGATTTGGTCTTTTCGCTATTCCGATTTAACCAATTTTAGTTTTAAACATCGTTTTCTAATATTTTAGATTTTCTATGATTTTTTGGAATTTTCCTGAATTAAATTGAAAATCTTCAAAACCGGTGTCGACCAGTGCCGCTGACCGATTCCCAGATTTTTAATTTACAAACCGATTGGAATTACCAGAAATGTCTTTTTACATTATTTCTTAAAATCATATTTCCTATCTAAATACTTTTTCTGAGGATTTTATAAATTTATGAAAATTCTACCGGATTGGGTGTCGGCCAGTATCGCTGGTTGATTCCAGGATTTTTAGTTTACAATCGGAATTGAATTTCTGAATTCCGCTTTCGCATTGTATCTTAGAATCGTATTTTCTTCCTTACTACATTTTCTGGGATTTTTCAGAATTTATCAAAATCCGGCCGACCCGGTGTAGACCGGTATCGGCGGTTGACTTCCGGATTTTTAATTTGAAAATGGGATTTTATTTCTAAAAACCGATTTCATATTATTCCTCACGATGACGTTTTCTACCTCTGGGTATATTTTGGGGATTTTTCCGGAATAGTCGATATTTCACGACCATATTATATTAATTTTTGAATCTTTCTTTTCTTTCTTTCTTTCCTTTCTTTTCTCCCACCAACCGCAGCCCACTCCCCTCCACGTGGGCGACACCTCACCCCCCCTCTCATTTAATTCCTCTCCCATCCATCTCTCTCTTTCCCATCAATCTCTTTTTCTCTTCTTTTTCTTTTCTTTTCTTTCTCTTTCTCCCTTCTCTTTTTTATCTTCTTCTTCTTCCCCTATTGTGGCCCGACGACCAGAGCCAGGCCGCGCCCAGCCTCCGGCCACCACCACCGGCGAGGGCCCCATCCAACTCCGGCCACCACTCCATCTCCATTAACACCCCAAATCATCATCTCCTCAACCACCACAAAGTTTTCTCCGCCCCCTCTCTCTTTCTCCCTCTCTCTCTGTTGGCCACGCCGGCGGCCAGGACCGCAGCCGGCGGTCACTGGCCGGAGAGGGGACCAATTTTCCCTGTCCCTTCTCTCTCTCTCAGACCACTCTCTCCCCCTCTCTTTCCTCCCTCACTCTCACTCTCCTCCCCATCTCTATTGGTGTGGCCGGCGGCCACCCCAGCCTGCGCCGGCCACGGCGGCCGGCGCAGTACACTGCGCCCCCCCTGGCCGCAGCCAGGGGGCGGCAGCTGGCCAGCCCAGGTCGCTGGCCTGGGCTGGTGTGAGCAAGGGGGCGGCAACCCCCCATTTGCCGCCCCCCATTCACCCCTTCTCTGTTGAGCGCCGCCGCGGCGGCCAGGGCCGCCGCCGCGCGGCTTCCTGGCCGGCAGAGGGCCGGCCAGGCCTCCCTGGCCGCGGGCCCCTCCTTGATCAAGGGGCTGCGTGAGCAGCCCCAGTTTCCCTCTCTTTCTTTCCTTCTCTCTGTTTCTCTCTCTCTCTCACTCCTGAATTCTCTCTCTCTCTCATCTGTCCTTCTCTCTCTCTCTCTCACTCCTGAATTCTCTCTCTCTCCTATCCTTTCTCTCTCTCTCTCCTGCCCTCTTCTCTCTCTCTATTCTCTCTCTCCCATTACAAGCTCTCTCTCTCTCAAGATTCTCTCTCCTCTCTCTAACTCACTCTTTCTCTCTCTAGATTCTCTCTCTAGGAATCTCTTTCTCTCTCCTGTACTGTCTTCCTTATCTCCCTGTCTCTCTCTGTTATATTACTAACGCGGATCTCACTCCCGCGTCCCGATAACCCCTTAACGCGGATCTTCGCGTTCTTGGCATCTGTTCAACGCGGCCTTCGCGTTCTTGTATCGACGCAGCGCGGAGTTCAGGCCCGCGTCTGTGTCCCTCTCGTGTCGACACGACGGGAGATAATACTCGCGTCTATGTTCTCCTCGTGCCCTGACTTGAACGCGGGTCTCGAACCCCGCGTTCGTGGCATCTTCGCGACGCGACTCCCGCGTCTGTGATTACCGCGTCTGCTATTCCCGCGACGCGACTCCCGCGTCTGCGACCCCCGCGTCTCACTCTCATAACCTGCGTCTCACTGTGTCTCTTTCTCTCTCATCTTCACTTTCTCTCTCTAAATATTTATATTTTATTTATGGCGCGTGCGCGAGTTCCATGGATTTCGGAGTTTTTGGCATTCCGGTGATTTAGGCGAGTGTCCTCGCTCTCGCCTCCATTTGGGTTTCCCCGCTTCGTCGGGTCGATATGTATTTTATTCCATGTTTTCATGTATTATGTATTGGGCTGCGTCCCTGTATCTGTGTATGGCCGAGTGCCAATGACTGGACATGTATTGCTCTGTGACGAATGCTTGTATTAGGGTAGTTTAATTCTTGTACATATACCATGCCTGTGATGTATTTTACTGCTTTATACTATGCATGCCCGACCCTTCAGCCTCCGGTCACTCACTATCTCGAAAGAGACGTGATTGGGACCGTCAGGTTTCTCTGGACCCTTCAGCCTCCGGTCTCTCACTATCTCGAAGGAGACGTGATTGGGACCGTCAGGTTTCTCAGCTCCGTCTGGTGAGCATACTTAGCGCTCAGCGCTTTATTCACTAAATTCGTTTAGGCGAGATGCTGCCGGATTTTCTACTCGTATCTTAAACCGAGTTGTCCCGGTAACCTCGCAGAGCGCATTAGTGTCTAAACTCTGTTCGCTGCCTGTGCCTCCAGCTTGTTCAGCTCCGCCTGGTTATCATGATCAGCGTTCAGCACTTTACCACTAGATTCGTCTAGGCGAGATGCTGCCGGATTTTCTACTCGCACTTTAAGCCGAGTCGTCCCGGTAATCATGCCAGACGCTCCAGTGTTAAATACTGTTTGCTGTCTGTACACTCCAGCTTGCTTAGCTCCGCTTGATTGTGCTCAGCTACTATTCTACCACATGCCCTGTTCTTACCTGACATGTTAACACTTGACATGCTTTATACATGCTACTATTTAACTCCTGTTTGTACCACCTGACAACTGTTGTGTTATCACCTGACACCATGACATGATACTTCTTGGCAAGACCTCTTGTTATGACGTGACTTGCCACCGGACTGATATCAATCTCTTGACATGATGGGTCACCTGCTAAATATCATCCTCCTGTCATGCTATCACTTGACACCCGGCATGATATACTTGACTCTCATGATTATCACGATAACGGGAATGATGACCTGACATCTTGATAGTACAAACTGTACTCCTGTACACATGTGATACCTTATAGTACGAACCAGTACTCCTGATATACATGTATTCCTGATAATCCTGACTTGCTCTTGCTCATTCCCGAAATCTGATAATCATCTAATAAACCATAAAACTGGACAACTTGCATCGGGTCGGGGGAAACTTGCAGCTATCAATATGTGTTCGTGTTTACAGTGGTACTAGGCATGTTGTGCAACTAAAACTTTCGGTCTGACCTGTGGGCCTCCAGGCGACCGAGGGGAGTGCTGGCTCCCTCATTCCTGGTACCATCTTGATAAGGGCATTCCATAAGACCCTCCTGTACGCCTTGCGGCTGGTTCCGAGCACCAGTAACGGAATGTCATGGACCGTGGTCCCGGGAAAGCACGGGACCCACTGTAAACATAGTTCGTTGATACCCCCGTTGGTTTCCAATAACAACCTTGTTTTACTCAGATATGGATATATGTGTGGGGACGCTAGTTCACATATCTAGATATCAGGGTAAGACGAGTAATAATAATAATAAAGTGCCAAGATAATAACCTGCTCTTTAAGTTGTAAGTAGAAGTATGTGGAATGGGACGCATACTGAAGCCTGCAACTTAGACGGCTATGAATCTGTGATATGCCTCGCCATATTTGCTTGTATTAGGTTTTACATCGGATTTCCGGTTTTATGATTATTATTATGTTAGCTGCTCATACCCTGCTTTATCCCTTGTCTTCTATTCCACCAATCTCCTGTTCTTATCTTATCATACCCTGAGTACTTCCTGTCTAACATCTACTTGCTTACATGCTTCTGCTCACGACACGGTTTTCAATGCATGTTTATAATTCGGTTTTATCGATACACTTGTACTTATCTCAGCACGCCATCTGGACTTTGTATCACCACTCGCCTGGGGAGTTTCATCTGACTCCCCTGGATCCTCATGTCCAGGTCATGGAGCTTGGAGCGTGTGGATTCCCCTAGTTGCTAATCAGAGTGGCGCAGCTGAAGCATGGATCCCCAGCAGACCGTCTGAAGCTCTATCCTTCCAGGCCCCCCTGTGTGCCTCTCGAGTTTCCTTTTATAAACTCGTGAGTGCCTGTATACTGTTCATACTTGTACATTTCTTGTAATCTCGCAATTGCGCATATCAGTGATGTAATATTTATGTAATATTGGATCACCTCTGGTGATAACTTTGTAATTGTACTCATATGTTGGAATGTATAATGCACCACTTGCTTCCGTACTCTGATTCTTGCCTGTACTGATGCTTAGCGTATATACGTGAGGGTATTTCTGACCTGCGTATATACGTTGCAGTAACGTCTCCGTACCCGCCGGGATCGGGGCGTTACAGGTGAACTAGGTCTTGAGCCTTCCATAGCGAAAGCTTTATCGGACTTACTGGCTAATCAGTAAACTAAGTCTTGAACTATTAGCTGTTAGTGTAAGCTAAGTCAACAAGCTTCACAAAGTAACTTTTCAAATCAACTTTGGTTCTCGGTTGTGTCCGTTTTGACCCTGGACATTTTAGTTTCAGAGAGTATCTTTAGGGAATAACAACCTCCATAGAAATTCCCAAAGAGCCGACCCAGCTCTATACTCACATAGGTGATCGCTCTATTAAGAGTAGTCTACTCTACTCTACTGGTTTTAATAACAAGATATAGGCATCATTAAAAGTGTTAAGCTTATCCTTAATCCACTCATAAAAAGCACTTGTGTGCATCTTAGAAATGGATTGGAGTCAAGCTCCTAAGTGCTTACTTTCTGAGTCAATCATAACTAGTTTTTCCTCTTGAACTTAGTTCGTGGGATCTCCAGTCGCTAAGTAAGATTTCTATTAAGCTGACTCTGTAAGATTAGGCTTTTAAACTCATTCCCCTCGATGCGCAGTTTATACGCTCTCCACTTAAACCTTTGGTATGCAGATCCGCTAAATTATCTTTTGACGAGATAAAGTCAATAGAGATAATTCCATTTGAGAGCAACTGCTTAATAGTATTATGTCTACGACGAATATGTTTAGACTTACCTATATATAAAATTTTGTGCCCTAGATATAGCTACTTGATTATCGTAGTGTATCATATAGCGGGCACTGACTTTGGCCATAATGGTATATCTTCGCAAAATTGTCGAAGCCATTCTGCTTCTTCTCCAACCTTATCTAAGGTTATGAATTCCGATTCTATAGTGGAACAGAAAATACATGTTTGTTTGAAAGATTTTCAAGATACCGCTGCTCCTCCTAGAGTAAATACGTATCCGCTAGTCGATTTTGATTCCTCAGAATCTGCAATCCAATTAGCATCACTGTATTCTTCAAGTACAGGTGGATACTGTCCATATCTCAAGACATATTCCTTGGTATGTGATACGTAACCTAATACTCATAGTAGAGCAGTCCAATGATCATCACTAGGGTTACTAGTGTATCTGCTTAACTTGCTTACAGCGTAAGCAATATCGGGTCTAGTACAATTCATTAAATACGTTAGACTTTCAATAATTTGAGAATACTCTGACTGGCGTACTCTAGTTCCCGTATTCTTACGAAGGTGAATGTGTGGGAGAAAAGGATTTGTATTCTCCTTTATCCCATGATCCTTGAATCTTTTTATCATCTTATACATGTAGTAAGATTGAGATAGACTAATTCTATCTGGTGTTCTTGTGATTTTAATTCCTAAAATTACATCAGCAACCCCCAGATCCTTCATGTCAAAACTGCTGGATAACATTCTTTTAGTGGACTTAATAATTTTAATATTAGTCCCAAGTATCAATATGTCGTCTACATAAAGACAAACAATGATATATGTATATTCAACTGTTTTAGTATAAACACACTTATCACATTCATTGACAGTGAATTCATCTTTAATCATGACACTATCAAATTTCTCATGCGATTGTTTTGGAGCCTGCTTTAGACCGTATAAGGATTTACCAATTTACACACTTTGTGTTCTTGGCCCTTGACTATAAATCCTTCAGGTTGCTCCATATATATTTCTTCATTTAATTCACCATTTAAGAATGCAGTCTTGACATCCATTTGATGGATATCTAAGTTATGCAATACTGTAATTACAATCAACATTCGAATGGAGATTATTCTTGTTACTGGTGAATAAGTATCGAAGTAGTCAAGTCCTTCCTTTTGTCGATAGCCCTTGGCTATTAATCTAGCCTTGTACTTATCGATAGATCCATCGGATTTTAATTTTCTTTTGAAAATTCACTTACACCCAATTGGTTTACTGCCAGGAGGCAAGTTGCCAATTTCTAAGTATGATTACTTAGTATGGATTCTATTTCACTATTTATAGTTTCTTTTCACATTTGTACTTCTGGGGTAGACATAGCATCTTTAAATGTTTGAGGCTCGCTTTCAATAGCGTATGCTATGAAATCTGGACCAAAAGATTTTAACATTCGAGATCTCTGACTTCTTCTTGGTTCAATTTCTGTATTAATAATCGGTTCCTCGGGGTTTTGTCCCTGAACGCCATCTCATGTGTTCTTTTCTCAGAAGTCTTATCTGTTTTCCGTTTGTATGAAAAAATATCTTCAAAGAACACAACATCTCTAGATTCGATAATCATATTTACATGAATATCTTATTTTTTGATTTATAAACCAGAAAACTGTAGGCACTACTATTCAAGGCATAACCTATGAATATGCAGTCCATAGTTCTTATTCCCAACATAGTCTTTTTAGGTAATGATACTAGTACCTTTGCAAGGCACCCCCATATTTTGAGGTAATGGTATGAAGGTGTCCATCCATGCCATAACTCAAATGGTGTAAGACCAAGTTTCTTGTGAGGTACTCTGTTTAGAATATAATTTGCAGTTAACAAAGCTTTCCTCCACAAGTTCTGCGGAGCTCCAGAACATACGATCATAGAATTGACCATCTCCTTCAAAGTTCTATTCTTCCTTTCAGCAATTCCATTTTGCTGAGGAGTATATGGTGCTGTAATTTGATAAATTATACCAAATTTAGCATATAACTCACTAAAATCATTTGATTCATATTCTCCTTCTCGATCGGATTTTAGAATCTTGATATCTTGTTGAATTGATTATCAACTTCAGCTTTATATGTTATAAACATATTCATTGTCTTATCCTTACTGTTTAGAAGATACACTTAATTGTATCTTGTACAGTCATCAATAAAAGTAATAAAATACTTTTTCTTGCCTCTAGTTAGCATGAACTTCAAGTCACACAGTCGCTATGAATTAACCCTAAAGGTTTTGTATTTCGATCAATTGAGTGAAATAAATTTTTCGCGAACTTGGCCTCAACACAAATCTCACACTTACGAATTTCTTTCAAGTTGAGTTTAGGAATATATTCTAAATTAGATAAGTTTTTTAAAGACTTGTAATTTACATGCCCTAATCTACATACCATAAAATAGGAGACTCAAGCAAATAAACAGAAGATTTTTCTTTATTTATTAGCTTAGGGTACAAATACACAGACTTTTTGTCTACCACTACAACATTGGCTTTAAAAAGTCTATCAACAAGATAACTCTTTCCCACATACGTCTCACCCTTAGTAAGTACAAATTTATCTGATTTAAAAATCATTCTATATCCTTTCTTACTAAGTATTGATCTAGAGATTAGATTCTTGCGGATATCCAGAACATGTAGCACATCATTCAGAGTAAGCTTTTTCCCAGATGTCCACTTCAGGATGACCTTTCTTTTTCCCTCAACCTTGAAGACGGCTGAGTTTTCCATGAAGAGTTGCTAATCTTGCTCTAATTTTTGATATTCAAAGAATAATAATTTCTCAGAGCAGATGTGTTGTAACCCCCTGATCCCTGATATACGTATCACAATATCAGTACGCGATACGGCGTATATTGTTGATTTGACCTCCGTGGTAGTCCGATTGAGCCGATTTCAGTTTCAATAATCATTTTTTAATATTTTTGATTTTTAGGATTTTCTGGAATTTTTCTGGATTATTTTGGAAAATCTCCGTAGTCGGTGTCGACCGATATCGCTAATAGGCTTTACGATTTTTATTTCACAAACGGAGTAGAATTTTGAGAATTGGCTTTCACCGTATATCTTAGAATTACATGAGCTACGTTTGGGTATTTTTGGGGATTTTTTTTGAATTTATCAAAAATCTGGCCAAACCGATGTCGCCCGGTATCGGCGAAATCTTCTGGGATTTTTAATTTACAAAACGGATTGAATTTCTTCAAACTGTCTTCATATTCCGTCTCAGGATAATATTTTCTATTTTCTGTAATTTTTAGGCACCGTTCGGAGCTAGTCGAATTTGGGCCGAATTAAATAATATTATTTTAATAAATAAAACCCTTTTCTTTTCTTTTTCTTTTTCTTTCTTCCTTCTTCTCAATCTTCTTCTCCCACCGCCTCTTTCAATCAAACCCAACCGCCTCTTCTCTCTCCTCCTAATTTAAAATCTCTCTCCCTCTCTCTCATTCACACAATCTCTCCCTCTCTTCCAAACTCTCTCTCTCAAACCTCTCTCCTCTCTCTCTCTTTCTCTTCTCTCTGCCCCAATTCCCCCTCTCCCCCTCTTGATCTGCAGGCCGGGCGGCAGCCTGGCCGTTGCCGGCGGCCAGGCCAGGCTGGCGACGCGCCGGGGGCCGGCCAGGCGCCGGCGGCGTGGGAGGCCGGCCAGGCCAGACCGGCGGCGCGGAAGGCCGGCCAGGCGCCGGCCAGGAGCTGGTGGTGGAGGGCTGGCGCCCCCACCCTCTCCTTCTCTCTCTCCCTCTCGCGGGGGGGTAGTCCGGCATCCGGAGCGGCGCCGGCGAGGCGCCGGCGCCGGCGGGGCGGCCGGGCGGCGCCGCGTGTGGGCGGCAGCAGCAGCGCAAGGCTGCTGCTGCTGTTGCATAATTGGGTGAAAACCCAATGGGTTTGGGTTGGGTTTACTTCAAACCCGACCCGTTTGGGGTACCCGACCCAATAAGGTAATATTTCATTTTAGCCCCTGTAAAATTATAAATTAATTTGGGGCCCCTGCAAAATTACAATAAGCCCCCTGAATATTTTCAGTTATTGCGTAACTAACTTTTTGTATCGGTTTTGGTTTTCGAGCGATATCAGGAGCATCCGGACTCTGATTTGGATGATTCTGGATCCGTTGCGATCGTGGGAAAAAGAGCTACCTGCTTATGGCTAGTTTGTGAGTGTTTTTATTTTATAAATTATCTTTTATCGTGTTTAGGGATATGAATTGATTGCTTTCTATGACAAATCATGATTATGGATAAAATACGGAACTATTAATTATCAACTGATAATGATTAGACATGCATTGTAATAAGAATAACCTAGAATATTTTTAGGTATTTCCTGATTTAGAATAAAGATAAGGAGGTAATAATAATAATAAATACTGATATTGACAACTCGGACACAGTCATTCTATTTGCACAGCAGCTGCCACTCGGGCCACTAGGTCGTCATATGCTTGCACACTCTTATGACATGTAGTGTATCACAGTCACGTGACATGCATACTGATCCACATATACACTATGACATTACACTGGTACTAGACATGCATGCTAGACACCGTTACTATAAAACACCGTCGACCACTACGCATGCTTATGGCTACACGGATACTGTAGTTCACTGTACATGATAGTAGACACTGACCACTGTTATTACCTGTGCATGTTACACAGATACTATGACACGGCACACTTGTTATTTCGTAGGCATAGCCCACCGATACCGTTATGTAATGTATTGTTATCCTCGTTACATGGATTCTCGGCATATCACTGCACGGGCTACTGCATTTCATATTAGCATGATCATCATACACATTCCTGTCATGCGTACATATTACAGTTACACATGTCTGTGTTGTTTCTATCTTCTTGTCGTATGGATCACCATGCTTATTACATGTATTATTGTGCCATGTTACCGTATTCATGTTATATGATTGTTTTCTTTTACTGATATGAATGTTCCCGATACTGGATATGAGAGCTGTTGATATGCGATATGTGGAAGCCCACATCTATTGTTCCTGTTATATTGTTCCCGTATTATATTGTTCCCATTTCCCGTTATATTGTTCCTGTTATATTGTTCCCGTTTCTCGTTATATTGTTCTATGCTATCAACAGAGCTCTGGTCCAGTTATCATGTTACCCGTATCATGTACAGTAGTTGTTCTTGTTACATTGTATACTTGACATATCAGATCATAAAGTTAACTGGGGTATGGGGGAGACTTGACGGTTGATTAGATCTTATCAGGTAATGTACTGGATCCATATTGTTCTCCCACTGCAGGGGACGGTAGTGCTACCTTCCAATTGCTCCATGAGCTCTTGTTACTTGATTCATGCTCCCCTCTTAGCGGAGGGCCCTGGTCTCAGCAGTCAGGGGTTTGTTTAAGGCCGTGATCCCGGGTATGCACGGGATACACCTACCCGATAAGAACTCCTCGACCATGAGTTTCCAAGTAACATAATAAAACAGTATACACAATAATGACGTCGGGAACACTTGTTATTGGTTACTCTCTCGTTTGGATAATGGTACCCGTAGGCCATGTCCGGATGGGTTCGACTGGAGTGCGGGCTCCAGTATGAACTGCCAGTGGTATGGGACACTGGAAGAGATTGACTAAAATACCTGGTGGTACTGATTGTTATTATTGTATAAATCACATGACATGCTCTACTCATGTATATTATTATCCCTTCGTAATTGTTACTATTGCTGCTATGTTATTCGCTATCATGTCACCTGTATATCATGTTACATTTTCTGATATTCGTTACATTCCATGTGGTACCATGCGATTCATGTACATGTATAATATGCATTACATATGGTCTGTTTCCTGTATTCCTTGCAGACATAATGACTGTATATGCACGACACCGTATGATGGTTATATTGCATATGCTCACCTGCATGTTCATATTGCATATG
Source organism: Agave tequilana (assembly GCA_038442645.1). Classification (NCBI taxonomy): domain Eukaryota; kingdom Viridiplantae; phylum Streptophyta; class Magnoliopsida; order Asparagales; family Asparagaceae; genus Agave; species Agave tequilana. Next base: position 90,736 of record JAVJIF010011976.1, on the reverse strand, counting down.
CCCACCTGCCTGTTCATATTGCATATGCCCACCTGCATGTTCACTTATATCACGTCACCACTAGACAACATCATTTATAAACTGGATACAACTATTGACATGATCCGATGATAACCGCAAGATAGTGATGATAATAAAAGATGACATGTTTATCTATTTCTACTACTTATTATATCCTTATTATATGGTATCACTAGTCTCACATCATGTATTATATATATGTATCGTGCTTGTATTACTATTGTATATATTACTACCTCCTCCTTCATTTTACCACTCACTAGGTCACTTTCTGACGACCCTGGGTTTGCGTGCCCAGGGTAGAGATCCGAGTTATCGTTCGGGCAGCTAGTTCATTGGATTCACATAGTAGACTTTACCATCGGGATTCCTTTATAAATATCTTTGTGCTTTGTTCATGTTATCTTATTTATCCCTGTTTATATATCTGTTATGATCGCTCACCCCTTTCTGCAGGTATTCTTGTACTTATGTCCTGCTGGAACTCCTGTGTATATTGAGGTTATATCCTGTACAGGTTATATCCTGTACTGAGGCTTAACGTACGCGTGAGGTTGTTTTCACCTCGCGTATGTACGTCGCCATAACGTCCCCGTACCTGCGGGATCGGGGCGTTACATAGTGGTATCAGAGCCTAGGTTCACACCTGGTGTGGATAACCACCTGGGTTAATCCTTGGGCTCTTACCAACAGTACAATCAGGTTCAGATTAACTAATCTGTATCTGAATTTGGGGATTCCAACAACGAGTACAAGAATACACTGTCATTGACAATTCGTTCCTTAACTCTTGTTTATTCCTTACTGACAGTTATCAACCAGAATATCCGATTTCCTTCTTACTTTCTTTTCATCTTCTTGCTTCCAATCCGTTAGTGCTAGTTCATTACCATACTTCTTCATCCCGAGTTCCTTATAGATATCAGAGTGCGCAGCGGATGTGTCGTGGAACCGTAACCTTTAGGCTTTGGGGTTGGCAATATTGTTCTCACACTTGAATGGAAATTGCGAGGACGCAATTTTTGTAAGGTGGGGAGAAATGTAGCCCCCTGATCCCTGATATACGTATCATAGTATCAGTACGCGATACGGCGTATATTATTGATTTGACCTCCGTGGTAGTCTGATTGAGCCGATTTCAGTTTCAATAATCATTTTCTAATATTTTTGATTTTTTAGGATTTTCTGAAATTTTTCTGGATTATTTTGGAAAATCTCCGTAGTCGGTGTCGACCGATATCGCTAATAGGCTTTACGATTTTTATTTCACAAACGGAGTAGAATTTTGAGAATCAGCTTTCACTGTATGTCTTAGAATCACATGAGCTACGTTTGGATATTTTTGGAGATTTTTCTAAATTCATCAAAAATCTGGCCAAGCCGGTGTCGCCCAGTATCGGCGAAATCTTCTGAGATTTTTAATTTACAAACCGGATTGAATTTCTTCAAACCATCTTCATATTCTGTCTCAGGATAATATTTTCTATGTTTTGTAATTTTTGGGCACCGTTCGGAGCTAGTCGAATTTTGGGCCGAATTAAATAATATTATTTTAATAATTATAACCCTTTTCTTTTCTTTTCTTTTTCTTTTTCTTTCTTCCTTCTTCTCCAATCTTCTTCTCCCACCGCCTCTTTCAATCAAACCCAACCGCCTCTTCTCTCTCCTCCTAATTTAAAATCTCTCTCCCTCTCTCTCATTCACACAATCTCTCCCTCTCTTCCAAACTCTCTCTCTCTCTAACCTCTCTCCTCTCTTTCTCTCTTTTCTCTTCTCTCTGCCCCAATTCCCCCTCTCTCCCTCTTGCTCTGCAGGCCGGGCGGCGGCCTGGCCATTGCCGGAGGCCAGGCCAGGCCGGCGACGCGCCGGGGGCCGGCCAGGCCAGACCGGCGGCGCGGAAGGCCGGCCAGGCGTCGGCCAGGAGCTGGTGGTGGAGGGCTGGCGCCCCACCCTCTCCTTCTCTCTCTCCCCCTCTCGCGGGGGGGTAGTCCGGCATCCGGAGCGACACCGGAGAGGCGCCGGCGCCGGCGGGGCAGCCGGGCGGCGGCCGCGTGTGGGCGGCAGCAGCAGCGCAAGGCTGCTGCTGCTGTTGCATAATTGGGTGAAAACCCAATGGGTTTGGGTTTACTTCAAACCCGACCTGTTTGGGGTACCCAACCCAATAAGGTAATATTTCATTTTAGCCACTGTAAAATTATAAATTACTTTGGGGCCCCTGCAAAATTACAGTAAGCCCCCTGAATATTTTCAGTTATTGCGTAACTAACTTTTTGTATCGGTTTGGTTTTTTGAGCGATATCAGGAGCATCCGGACTCCGATTTGGATGATTCTGGATCCGTTGCGATCGTGGAAAAAAGAGCTACCTGCTTATGGCCAGTTTGTGAGTGTTTTTATTTTATAAATTATCTTTTATCATGTTTAGGGATATGAATTGATTGCTTTCTGTGACAAATCATGATTATGGATAAAATACGGTAACTACTAATTATCAACTGATAATGATTAGATATGCATTGTAATAAGAATAACCTAGAATATTTTTAGGTATTTCCTGATTTAGAATAAAGATAAGGAGGTAATAATAATAATAATAAATACTGACATTGACAACTCGGACACAGTCATTCTACTTGCACAGCAGCTGCCACTCGGGTCACTAGGTCGTCATATGCTTGTACACTCTTATGACATGTAGTGTATCACAGTCACGTGACATGCATACTGATCCACAGATACACTATGACATTACATTGGTACTAGACATGCATGCTAGACACCGTTACTATAAGACACCGTCGACCACTACGCATGCTTATGGCTACACGGATACTGTAATTCACTGTACATGATAGTAGACACTGACCACTGTTATTACCTGTGCATGTTACACAGATACTATGACAAGGCACACTTGTTATTTCGTAGGCATAGCCTACCGATACCGTTATGTAATGTATTGTTATCTCGTTACATGGATTCTCGGCATATCACTGCACGGGCTACTGCATTTCATATTAGCATGATCATCATACACATTCCTGTCATGCGTACATATTACAGTTACACATGTCTGTGTTTTTTTCTATCTTCTTGTCGTATGGATCACCGTGTTTATTACATGTACTATTGTGCCATGTTATCGTATTCATGTTATAAGATTGTTCCCTGTTACTGATATGAATGTTCCCGATACTGGATATGAGAGATGTTGATATGCGATATGTGGAAGCCCACATCTATTGTTCCCGTTATATTGTTCCCGTATTATATTGTTCCCGTTTCCCGTTATATTGTTCCTGTTATATTGTTCCCGTTTCTCGTTATATTGTTCTATGCTATCAACAGAGCTCTGGTCCAGTTATCATGTTACTCGTATCATGTACAGTAGTTGTTCTTGTTACATTGTATACTTGACATATCAGATCATAAAGTTAACTGGGGTATGGGGGAGACTCGACGGTTGATTAGATCTTATCGGGTAATGTACTGGATCCATATTGTTCTCCCACTGCAGGGGACGGTAGTGCTACCTACCAATTGCTCCATGAGCTCTTGTTACTTGATTCATGCTCCCCTCTTAGCGGAGGGCCCTGGTCTCAGCAGCCAGGGGTTTGTTTAAGGCCGTGATCCGGGTATGCACGGGATACACCTACCCGATAAGAACTCCTCGACCATGAGTTTCCAAGTAACATAATAAAACAGTATACACAATAGTGACGTCGGGAACACTTGTTATTTGGTTACTCTCTCGTTTGGATAATGGTACCCGTAGGCCATGTCCGGATGGGTTCGACTGGAGTGCGGGCTCCAGTATAAACTGCCAGTGGTATGGGACACTGGAAGAGATTGACTAAAATACCAGGTGGTACTGATTGTTATTATTGTATAAATCACATGACATGCTCTACTCATGTATATTATTATCCCTTCGTAATTGTTACTATTGCTGCTATGTTATTCGCTATCATGTCACCTGTATATCATGTTACATTTTCTGATATTCGTTACATTCCATGTGGTACCATGCGATTCATGTACATGTATAATATGCATTACATATGGTCTGTTTCCTGTATTCCTTACAGACATCATGACTGTATATGCACGACACCGTATGATGATTATATTGTATATGCTCACCTGCATGTTCATATTGCATATGCCCACCTGCCTGTTCATATTGCATATGCCCACCTGCATGTTCACTTATATCACGTCACCACTAGACAACATCATTTTATAAACTGGATACAACTATAGACATGATCCGATGATAACCGGCAACATAGTGATGATAATAAAAGATGACATGTTTATCTATTTCAACTGCTTATTATATCCTTATTATATGGTATCACTAGTCTCACATCATGTATTATATATATGTATCATGCTTATATTACTATTGTATATATTACTACCTCCTCCTTCATTTTACCACTCACTAGGTCGCTTTCTGACGACCCTGGGTTTGCGTGCCCAGGTTGGAGATCCGAGTTATCGTTCGGGCAGCTAGTTCATTGGATTCACATAGTAGACTTTACCATCGGGATTCCTTTATAGGTATCTTTGTGCTTTGTTCATGTTATCCTATTTATCCCTGTTTATATATCTGTTATGATCGCTCACCCCTTTCTGCAAGTATTCTTGTACTTATGTCCTGCTGGAACTCCTGTGTATATTGAGGTTATATCCTGTACTGAGGCTTAACGTACGCGTGAGGTTGTTTTCACCTCGCGTATGTACGTCGCCATAACGTCCCCGTACCTGCGGGATCGGGGCGTTACATGTGCCGAGTAGCCCTAGTGTCTACCCACCAATCCTTATTGTTGGTCGTCAGATTCACTTTTGACACCAGAACTGAAAGGCATGGCGACACATGGTCGGTCAGGTTTGCCTGTGGATGGTTCTTTTTGTTCTTTTTGAGACGACTGCGATATTTATTCGCCTTATGCCCCTCTTTGTTGCCTTTGTACCCTTGGGCAGTCTTCTTCCACTTTAAACCTTTGGAAGCAGGCGCTTTCCCCTTTGAGTCTTTGATCACATTTGCCTTGGCTTCATAGGAGTTCTTACAACTCCTTTTCTCAGACTTTTGGTTGTCCTCCTCAATTCGAAGCCTCACAATGAGATCTTTTAACTTTAACTCCTTGCGCTTGTGCTTCAGGTAGTTCTTGAAATCTCTCCACGCAGGTAGGAGTTTCTCCACAATAGTAGCAACCTAAAAAGTTTCAGGTAGATTTATACCTTCAACCTCTATCTCATGCAAGATAAGTTGGAACTCTTGCACCTGATTGATTACAGTCTTGTCCGCCATCTTGTACTTTAGAAATCGTCCTACGATGAACTTTTTGGTACCAGCATCCTCAGTCTTGTACTTCTTATCAAGACTGGCTTATAATTTCTTTGCCGTTGTGATTAGACTGTAGACATTATAAAGAGAGTCATCTATTCCATTCAAAATATAGTTTCGACAAAGGAAGTCACCTTGAGTCTATGCACAGACTGCAAGGACTGAGTCCCGATCAGTTCCGATTTCTGGCTGATCATCTTGCAGGAATTTGATCAGATGCAGAGTGGTTAAGTAGAAGAGCATCTTTTTTTGCCACCTCTTGAATTCTGTGCCATCGAATTTTTCTAGCTGCTCCGGCTTCGAGTTAGGAAGTGGAGAAGGCATCAAAGTTTGGATCTGCATGTTTGGTGCCTTACTTGAGCGGGTCTTGATTAGTCTCAGACAATTTTTGCAATTTCAAGGAGAACAGAGGTAAGTAACTTCAATAGTAAATGTCTTAAGATTGTTAGTTTTTAGGATCAATCTGACAACTAATCAATATTACCAATCTAATTGGCCAGGTCGGTGAATATCAGGTGGGAGGTTTTCTGTTCAATAGAACGTTCCTTAATTACAGAATCACCTTTCAATTACCTTCCTTGGTTAAACACTAATTAGACTGGTAAAAGTCATTCTCAATATACTGAATATCAGTATAACACCTGTATAAAGAAAATTAATTCACTTATATAGTACTTGGAGTGAGGTACGCTTATAGCGAATCTCCTTAAGATAATTACGTCCCCTCTACGGTGCTAATGAGTTACTGGATTCTGGTGTCCCAAGATACAACACTCCTTCACGGTATTTGGATAGCACTACCAAATCACCGTACGGTCGAACCGTAGTTAACCAGTACCTTCACAGGATTATCAAAACAGCAGGACCAAGACAAATTTCGGGGAGAATATTTGTCTTTACTTTAGAGGAACACCTACTGTAGAGAAAGGAGGAAGATAGAAGAATATTCTTCTTTGGAAGTCACAAATTCAGACAACAATTCTATTAAAGAATCTGTTGAATTTTCTGAGCCTTCTTTTAGAATGAATTTTCAGAATCTGTTGGAAGTCACTGTTGGCCCAAAGGCCTTCCACCCTAGTTTTGATTATGATTAACTCATGTAGTTATGTTTACTAATATTCTTGTGATTTTAAGTTTCAGATTATTAGCAAGATATTAGTTGGTGATTAGCTTCAACAAAGGTGTTTAGAAGCTTTTCATGGTGACTCCAGGGCCAAAGCTTCAAGATCACACATTGCCTAGCCCATGGATGGAGCTTTGGAGCAAGTCTACTTGAAGATGAAGATCATCAAGAAGACTTAGGTATCCATAGTTTAGATAGTGTGTTTTAGATCCATTTGTAAAGCTTAGTATAGTTGATATGCTCAAGTGCACTAACACACACGTTTTATGTTTGGTTTTCGGTTTTCATGAATAGTTGATCAAAACAAGTTTAATTGATATATGTATAGTTGTTTCATTCTATACATGCATGCTTACATGACTTATATAAACTTATTTTGACTATCCTATTCATGTATTGAAAAATCCAAGTTTGATAAAAATACAAGTTTTGGTTTTTAGTAAAAATGATAAGACACAAAAATAGTTCATATTGATTGATATTTGAGTTAAACTTTTTACCACATGTTTATATATCAATGCAAAATGATAAAACTATTTTTGGTGATTTTTAGAAGACTTAAAAGATTTTTCAAAATATTTTTAAACTGTTTTTCTGACCCAGATTTCTGTTCTAGGCTTCAATCAGTCGACTAGTCAACTGACCTAGTCGACTTGGATGAAGTCGGTCGACCGGGCCGGTCGACCGACGTGCACAGATCTGTGCACGTTTGGCAGACTTTGGACGGTCGACCGTCAGGGTCGACCGGGTCTGAGAGCAGAGCTCTCTGTTTGTTTGGGTCGACCGGGCCGGTCGACCGTGGTTGCCTAACGGTCACATTTCTGACCGTTGGCGGTCGACCGGACCGGTCGACCGTTAGCCTGTCAGGCTGCCACATCAGCCTAACGGCTAGTTTTCTGTTTGGGCTATAAATACCCCAACTCTTGGGGGTTTTAGCTAAGATTTTCAAGAGCAAAAATTCTCAGTTTCTCCAGAGTTTTAAAAGAAGTTTTCAAAGAGTTTTAAGGCTTAAAAGTTTTCATCTTTATTGTTTTCAAGGGTTTGAAAAATTCAAAGAAAAATAGGTTTTTGGAATATTGCTTTAGATCTTCATTTCTAGCATATTGCAAGTGTTTTCCCAAGGATTTTTCTTTGTTGCTTGTTTTCCAAACACCTAGTTTTCCACACTTGAGCTATCTTCTATCTTAATCTATTTAGGATCTTTGCTTTGTGGAAAAGAGAGAAAAAGAGAAGTATTTGAGGTTAAGCCTCTAAGTTGTAAATCCTCCTTTTATTTGTGTATCCCTCTTTGGTAAAGGTTGATCGGAGTGGTGTTTGGATCCCTCTTCGGTAGAGGTGATTGTGTTTGAGTTGTAGTGGCTATAGGCCTTATCCCTCTTCGGTAGAGGTGGATTGTGGTTGTATTGCCTCGGTGGCATTGAGAGAGGAGTTCGGTACTCCTATAGTGGATTGGAAATCCTACACGGTGGTGTAGGCGGGGATGTAGAGCTAGGGGCTCGAACCTCGAAATATATCCTTATGTTTGTGTTTGATCCACTTGTCTCTAAACTCTCTCTCTTATATTGTGCATAGCATCATTCATTCATTCATATCATATATTGCTTGTATTGCCTTGCATCTTTCATATTGCTCATCCTTATATGCTTGGATTGATTGTGTGTGTGCCTCACTTATACTTAACCACAAGAGCTTCACATAGCACCTCAACCCATTCAAGGGGAATCAAGAGGGGTTAGTTCAGAGCCCTTCACGGGGAATTCGGCTACACTTGTGTGTTGTAATAAGTGTGTTGCAAGATTAGTTTTAAGCTTCCGCATTTAGCGCACTTAGTTCACTAGATTAGCACTTACACATATTCACCCCCCTCTAGGTGTTTTTCAGTCACTTCGGAATCCGAGTTGCAAAATTTTCACTTCCTGTTGGAAGTCACTTCTGAATCCGAGTTGAAAAATTCCCACTTCAGAATGTAGAGGAAGAACTTGTTTTCCTTTTCTGTGTTGCTATTTGTTATATGTTTTAAAATGAGAGAAAAGGAGCGCTATTTATAGCGCTCCAGGAGGGGCAAATCCGTCCATTCCTGTCCGAACGGTTGCAACAGTTCGGTCTGAACTGTTGCAAATTCGTTTCAGACAAAAATCGCCCAACTGTTCGCGGCGGTTTCATGTCAGCCATTGCGCTATTTCGGTTCGGATCTGGATGGCGGAGCGGGTGCGATCTGCTGTACCCCATACCCGTGAGACCTGGTTCAAAAAGAACCGGACCGGGAAGGGCACACCTTTTGTTCCCATTTTTCTCTATTTAAATATTTCAAACTTCCATCCCATGGCCAATGTGGGACAAATGCTTTTAGCTACCTTTAATCCCTTTTTGGCTTTTGAATTAGGCAAACTTTAGACTTGAATATCTCATTCATTCGAAATTGGAATTGAACATGTGAATATACCACGTTTATCTCCAATGGAAAGAGAACACACTCCAACCATTATCCAATTAATTCTATCAATGGATCTCGCCGTAATATAACTCAAAGATTCATATTTAATTCTTCATATTTCCCAACATTGGATACAGCTCAGCAGCGAAATTTCACAACCTGTGGAGTCAATCACACTGCCAGATCACTTTTACGTATAAATGCTATAATGCCACCAATCTAGCGCAGGTCATTACGGATAGAGGCAGATATCTATGTATGTCAATCATAACAACCAAAGCGCGGTGATCTGAGCAGTTACAAGAGAATCACAACGTGTAAACTATGTGATTATGAAAATTCACACGACCCACATTATCAGTTATAACTCTTAGGATATTTATACGCTGAGAACTAAAAGAAAAGAAAGAGGATCCAAGCCAATCTAGCCCAAAAAGATTGTAAACAAAAGATATCTCTACAAATTCACTGTAACATCTGCAAACTAGTGAATTTTCTCTCTTCTCTCCGTGATTTTTTTCAATTTGGATTTTCACATAAAATTTCTTTACTTTACTTACTTTCTGTGCTGAAATCATTATTGTCTTTATATAACGAGACAACCCTAACTCTCTGGTAGTGCGAAACTGACCGTTCGATTACTCTTATCAGAAAATCTCCACCACGAATATATCTGCAGATTGAAAGTTGCGCGGACGAGTGTCTACATAGGTCTGTTTGGTTGCCGTAATTGACCGTAATTTGTAAGTCGTAATTGGTGAAGTTTTTTACGGTCGTAAATTAGTTACATGTATGTAAACTTTACAGTGTTTGATTGGTAATATAAAGTTGTAAGTGAGAAAATGTATTGTGTTTTACGGTATTTGGTTGTTGTAATGTGTAAGTCGAAAGTGAAAAAGTTAACCACAAAATTAACTATTTGATGATTTAAAAAGTTTTAATATTGCAAATAAATACTAAAAATGCTAAATATTAAAAAAATTAAAATTAACATTAAAAAATAATACAAATTTGTATGACCACAATATTAACTGTAAGTGGGTCGAAGCGAGTGGTAATTGGGTTGCAAGTGAGTAGTAGTTGAGTTATGTAAGTCTTTTACGAATTACGGTCTAAACAAACACCATAGTTGCAATTGGGTCGTAAGTCATTTACGAATTACGAAGTTTTATGACTTTTACGGCGAAACAAACGGCCCCATATAGTATTGCTTTGATGGTGGTTGTGATTTGGAGAGCCATGTGTCTCTCTATTTATGCGGGAGAGGACAAAGTGGGCGTGCATGTATGTGGTATTGTTGGGAGGAACGGATGCATATATTTACACCATACTAAATGAATGCACATATTTTACGTGATGGGAATGAATGCAGCGTTTTAAAACGCAAGTTTTTATTGTAAAACTTTCATTTCTGGTTCTTTTTTTACGTAAATACAAAAATTGCCAGTGAAGTGTTTTGTTCCCAATAACTTTCACATATAATGTCGAAATTTGACGATTTCAGTTGTGTTGGAAAGATCATGAAGAGCACTTTCACATGGTATGGGACTTGGTAAGGAAATTTTAAGTAGAATTACTAAAATGACTAAACTGCTGGAATGCCAGATTTGGTTAAAACAATCCCTCGAAATGGCGACTCCTTTTTTAGGTTGGGTTGCTTCTCTTGTTCAAGAAGTTTGGATTATATTCGGGACGTTATGTGCTGTCCTCACACATCCAGACACCAGCACAAATAACTGAAATCACCTAGAAGGGGAGGGGTGAATAGGTGATATGGCTAATTTAGAAACTAAATGCGGAATTACAAAACTAATTTGCAACTACACTTAGTACAACCAACGAGTGTAGCCGAATTCCGCGTGAAGGGCTCTGGACTAACTCCTCTTGATTCCTCTGAATCAGAGTTGAGGTGCTATATGAAACTCTCGTGGTTAAGTACAAGTGAGGCACACAAACACAAGCCAAGCATATAAAGATGATAAGCAATATGAAATAATACAAGGCACAACACAAGCAAATATGATATGAATGATATGAAAGATGCACAACACAAATAAAGAGAGAGGGTTGAGAGTCAATTGATCAAACGCAAACAACAAGATGTGTTTCGAGATTCGAGCACCGAGCTCTACGTTCCCGCCTTCACCGAGAAGGATTTCCAATCCACTAGGAGTACCGAACTCCTCTCTCAACCAAATACAATGTCACCGAGGCAATACAAACACAATCCACCTCTACCGAAGAGGGATAGGCCCGTAGCCAAACAACCAAACTCCACCTCACCAAGAGGGAGTAAACAACAACCTCAACCTCTACCAAAGAGGGAGCAAACACCAACCCAATTCCACCTCTACTAAAGAGGGATACAACAATAAAGGGTTTACAACTTGGTGGTTTCCTCAACCACAAATAATTTTCCCACAAACAAATGATCCTAATAGAATAGGATAGAAAATATAGCTCAAGTGTGGAAAATAAGTGTTTTTTGATCAAAAAAATCTCTTCGGAAAAATACCAAATAGATATAGAAATTTAGATCAAGAAACTAATTCCCAAAAACCTATTTTCTTTGAAATAAACAAAATACTTTAAAAACAAATAAGATGAATCTTTTTGGCACTAAAAACTCTTTTGAAAACTTGTTTAAAGCACCAAAGAATCTTTGAAATTTTTGCTCTTAAAAAACTTAGAGAAAACCACAATCAAATTGAGTATATATAGCCCCAAAAACTAAACTAGCCGTTAGGCTGTTTTTGTCAGCCTGAACAGCTGGCGGTTGACCGCCCGGTCGACCGCCAACGGTCATAAATATGACCGTTGGAGGAACCCGGTCGACCGTCCGGTCGACCGCCCAAAAACAGAGAGCAAAGCTCTCTGGCCGGTCGACCGACCGGTCGACCGTGCCCTGTGCCTGGCCAACGTGCACAGGTTTGTGCATGTCGGTCGACCGACTCTGGAATCCGGTCGACCGGACCGGTCGACCGCCAGAGCCTGGCAGGCAATAATTTGGGTCAGAAAAACTTGTTTAAAAATATTCTAATAAATCCCATAAAATCTCTAAAAATTCATAAAAATAGTTTTATCATTTTTCATTAATATCATCACAAATATCAAACATTTTAATCATTTTTGTGTCTTACAAATTTTATAAAAAAAACCATAAACTGTATTTTACCAAACTTAGATTTTTCAATACATGAATTGGAAAGTCAAAATAAGTTTGTCTAGGAAGTTAAGCATGCATGTATAGATTGAATCTACTATACATAAACCAATTAAACTTGTTTTGATCTACTATTCATGAAAACAAATATCGGTTAAGCCAAAAACCGAAAAACCAATATCCAAACATAAAACGTGTGTGTATTGTGCACTTGAGCATATCAACTATCTAATCTTTACACATGGATCTAAAACACACTAAACTCAACTATGGATACTTAAGTCTTCTTGACGAACTCCGTCTTCAAGTCGACTCGATCCAAAACGTGATCCACCGAGCTTGACTCCAACGAGTGCAATGTATGATCTTGATGCTCGGGCTCTGGAATCACCATGTGAAAGCTTCCAAACTCCTTTGTTGAAGCAATCACCAACTAACATCTTGATTAATGATCTGAAACTAAAATCATAAGATTATTAGTAAACATAACTACATGAGTTAATCATCATCAAAACTAGAGTGGAAGGCCTTTGGGCCAACAATCTCCCCCTTTTTGATGATGACAGAACTCATGGAGTTATATATGCATGGATTAAAGTTAAGCTTCAAGAAAGCTCCCCTTAACTCATGCATAGCAATAAACAATAAAAATATGCAATGTAAGCTCATAAACATGTATGCAAATATAAGGAGATAAACTTGTCAATCAAACATAAAACTCATAAATTCTTTTTCTCCTATTTGCAAAAACAAAACATATATGCATAAAACATGAATTCTGAAAACATGCATATATACCAAATACTTCTCCCCCTTTTTGTCAATCATCAACAAAGGGTCAAAGTAAAAACAAATCAATAAATTCTTCTCCCCCTTTTTGTTCGAACCAAAGAATCAACAAAGGGGTTAAAAACAATAAATGCAATGTTCTCCCCCTTGATGTAAATAAGGGGTGACAATCAATTAAGATACAAAAAAAATATGTCAAAGTAGAGCATCTTGATACCAATTGAAAGGAAACATAAAAACATTGATACCAATTTTAAGAAGTAAAAGCATCTTGATACCAATTAAAAACATTCAAATAAACATCTTGATATCAATAAAGAGTATTATTCTTTTTAAGCATATGATACCAATTAAAATTATAATATTCTACAATTTTTAATTCATTTTCTATCATAAAGTAAGGGAGTGAAAATCTAGGGTAAAAAAATACCAATTGAAAGATAAAATACGAGTTTTCTCCCCTTTATGAAATACCAATTGAAATTATGCAAAAGCTTGTATTAGCATACCAATTGAAAAACTAATCAATTGAAATATGATATTCATTAAAAATTCAAACTTAGCATAAACAAAATATATGTATGAAAAATTAGATACCAATCGAAATTGATACTATAGGAAATGAAGGCTTACATACATACAAGTATATGAGTATACAAAAATGTCAATATTGATACCAATTGAAAGAATCCAATGATACCAATTGAAACAACAATAATATTAAGTGTATATCTCATATTTCCTACCACCCATTCATGTTCAAGTTTAAAATGATTTTCACTATAAAGCATACATGAGCATGATCTCCCATCCAACCGCCCTTAAAGGTAGGGTTTTCAAAAAAATAGGTTTGAAAAATAGTGTATGTTTGAAAAACTCTACCATAACGAAGAATCCCGCAACTAGTTAAATGGAAAAACTTGTAAACTAGTACGAAATCCTTCAAGTAAGGAATAAAACAAAATTATTTTTCATGAAACTATGTAAATCATATGATCACTAAAACACTCAAAATCCATAAAGCCCATACATACTCATGAAAACATAATCATGAGAAACATTTAAATAAAGTGAGTGTACAAGTGTAGCGTGAAACACATGATCATGAAATTTGACAATAAAGCTCAATATTCCTCAAAACATGAAAATCATCAAAGTGATTAAATCTTCAGGGCATATGTATGTCTTATACAAACCAAAGTATACATACATATCCAAACACAACGAGTCCACAAATGTATATGCATGAAGCCACGTGGCTCAAAGGATGTATATGTAAAATTAATAGTTTGGACAAGATAGACATATACATGAAGTGAAAAACACATGATTATAAAACATGTCCAAAATTGAAAAAATAAGTTAAAATGCATGAATCATCAAAACTAGACTATACTAACACATCTAATGGGTACAAATGAACGTTCAAGTACAAACATATAATGATCTATTTGTGGCCCACTATATGTACAAGTATATATCCTAGTTTTAATAAAAACTAACATTTAAACGTATATTCAAAACATGAAGCATAAAACGAGACATAAATCATCATGATAAAAACAATCATTATGTAAATCCATAAGTTATTAGAATTATGATATGCATAATAGCTAAACAATGGTGAGAATCACAACATATGGGTCCTTATAAACATGGGTGATCTCAAAAGCTATACAAATATGTCAATGATCTAATAATCATGGTATTTAACATAATAATCTATAAACATCAAAACATGAAGCATCAAAACAAAACAAAAATCATAAACATCCATATGATTATTATGTATATGCATGTGCAATAGATCTAGAACATACATATTAGTTAAAAACAAAGTGAGAACACATAGATATAGATCCATATTAAACATGGGTGTCTCAAATAACTAAACATGTATATCACTAATCTAATGAACATGGCATAAGCATAATGAACAATAAAACATGACATGTTATAAATCAATGATGTGAAAGCATAAAAAAACGGGAGTTAGAGATCGATACCAAAACCGATGAAGGCACCTCTCTAGTTCTCCAAACCAAGGTGGTCTTCCCACCAAACCTTCCCTTGAAAGTAATGCATCCAAATGGTCATCATGAAGTTCGGAACGCATCCACTCTAAGGTACCGCTACTCTCACGTCATGTGAGAGCCCACACCTACATCAAACATAATAGGGGTGGTCTTTGGTACCCATTTCCTTTTGGGACCATAGGGGTTAGAACCTTTCCTAACCCAAACAAAATTAGTTGCTAAATTAACATCATGTAAACGATCATAGCAAAATTTAGCAAGGTGGCCCTTTCGTCCACAATGTGTACAAGTGTACACATGAGCATACAAGGTATGATGGTTGTGACCGTGAGTAGCATGTGTATGCCGTGGAGGGTGTGCATGCAAAGATGGAACTGAAAAGTCACCTAGAGGGGGGGTGAATAGGTGACAATGCTAATCTATGAACTAAATGCGAAATTTAATAACTTAATGCAAATTACACTCAAGTGTGATCAACAAATGATTCACACACAACCAAGCCAAGCAAATATGAATGCACAATATGAATAAGGCAAGGCACAAAGTAAAGAGAGAGATAGAGAGAGCCAATGGATCAAGCGCAAATAACAAGATATGTTATCGAGGTTCGAGCACCCAGCTCTACATCCCCGCCTTCGACACACGAAGGATTTCCACTAGCTCGTCCACTTAGGACCCTTTACAAGGAGTACCCAACTCCTCTCTTTACAACCTCCTCCCTGAGGCACAAATCCAAGCCAACCAACACAACCTCCTCCTTGAGGCAAACTCCAACAATCACAACCTCCTCCTTGAGGCAAATTTCAAACCAATACAACAAACTCCCAATCACCAACCAATACAAGGATCACCTCTCAACTAGAGGGATACAACCCAAAGCACAAAGCTAAGAAAAGATTGGGTTACAACTTGGTGGTCACAACAACAACCACAAACAACTTCTTCTTCCACACAAATAACCTATAGATATAGATAGTAGATTTTTGCTCAAGCGTGGAGAAAACCAAAGGAATGGAAATCAGAAATCACAAAGAAAATCCTTGGGAAAAATCAAGAAATCAAGATAGAATAGTTCAATCAAAATTCTTTCCCAAAAACCCTTTCTTTGATTTTCCAAACCCTAATAAAAACACCAAATGGATTGTACAATTCAAGCTCAAAAACTTCTTTTGATTGCTTTGAAAACACCAGAGAATCAGCAAAAATTCGCACAGAAAATCTTAGAAAAAACCTCTCTCAAATGGGGTATTTATAGGCAATTACAGAAAATAGCCGTTTACAGAACTTTTGCCAGAAATAGCCTTCCGGTCGATCGGGACGGTCGACCGCCCAACGGTCAAATTTAGAACCGTTGTGGCTACCGGTCGACCGCCTCGGTCGACAGAAAATACCTGAGAGCAAACTGCTCTCTGTCGGTCGACCGCTTCGGTCGACCGGATGCAGTGTCAGCCTGCGTGCACGTATCCGTGCACGTCAGTCGACCGGAACGGTCGACTGGCTTCTTTGGTGCGGTCGACCGTACCAGTCGACCGGCCAAGCCTGGCAGACAAAAATCAGGTCTGAAATCTGGGGAAAAAATATTATAATAAATCCCACAAAATCTCTAAAATTTCACAAAAATAGTTTTATCATTTTATATTGAAATACAAACTTGTGTTAAAAATCCTAACACAAATTTCAAACATATTTTTGTGTCATAGAAATTTTGCCAAAAACCAAAAACCGTATTTTCTAAAACCTTGTATTTTGAATAGAAAATACACATTGTCTAAAACTTATCCATGATACAAAGATATGATATTTAAACACTTTGAAGCATATTGTATATGAATAGAAATTCAATATACAAGAAACATATATATATATATCATGATTTTTGTCATTAAGTCCAAAAATATGTTTTGTTGTAAATACCAAAACATAAAACACATGGAATAGATTATCAAACAAAGTTTGTCTAAACAATTGAAGCATGCATGTATATAGAACAAATCTAATATACATAAACCATGTAAACTTGTTTTGATAAAAAATCTATTCATGAAAACCAAGATCGGTTAAACCTAAAACCGAAAATCAAAACATGAAAGGTGTGTGTTGTGAACTTGAGCTTATCATACTATTCTGATCTTTACAATTAGGATCTAAACCCAAACTAAAACTATGGATACCTAAGTCTTCTTGTAGAGCGCAATCTCCAAGATAGAGCGCAATCTCCAAGTAGGCTCGATCTAAAAACTCTTGATTCACCGAGCAAGTGCAATGTATGATCTTTGATGCGCGGGCTCTTGAATCAACATGTGCAAGCTTCCAATACATCTTGTTGAAGCTAAACAGCAACTAATATTTTGATTAATAAACTGAAACTAAAAGCACAAGATAATTAGTACACATAACTACATGAGTTAATCATCATCAAAACTAGAGTGAAAGGCCTTTGGGCCAACAATCTCCCCCTTTTTGATGATGACAAAACTCATGGAGTTATATATGCATGGATTAAAGTAAAGCTTCAAAGAAGCTCCCCCTTAACTCATGCATAGGAATAAACAAACAATAAGATGCATATAAACAGGGTATATAAACAGGGTTCTTGACATAAAATGAATATGCATATGAAACATGCTATTGATTCCAATTAAAACAAAACAACATGCTCTTGATACCAATGGATACTAATAAAAACAAAACTCATAATGCTCTTGATACCAATACCAATGGAGATGAAATGAACATAAAACTGAAAACTCATGCATATCAACTCCAAATTCTTCTCCCCCTTTTTATCAATCATCAATAAAGGGGTAAAAAACAAAAAGATATGAATTCTTCTCCCCCTAAATATATGAAACAAAGAATAAACAAACTACTTCAAGGGGTGAAATCAAAAATGATACCAATTAAAAAAGAATGTCAAAGAAGTGCATTATGATATCAATAGAAAGTGATCATAAAAATATTTAAGAAATGCCTACCAATTATCAATTGAAAGTAAGAGGGGCATTGAAAACAAATATGATCCCAATTGAAATTAAAACATATTGAAAATAAAACACATGATACCAATTGAAAAACACATTGATACCAATTTGAGTGAACAAATGCATCTTGATACCAATTGAAGATATATATCTTTATAAGCATATGATACCAATTAAAAATCAATAATCATTCTTAAATCATTTTTTTTTCATAAAGTTAGGGAGTGGGAAACAAAACCAATGGTAAACTAAATACCAATTGAAAAATTGAAATGTGAGTTTTCTCCCCCTTTATGAAATACCAACTAAACATATGCTTAAGCTAGAAATAAGATACCAATTGAAAACTAAGTCAATTGAAATAATGTTAAAGCTCAAGCTTAGCATAAGCAAGATAATAATAATGCTTGTATAAAGAAACCAATTGAAAATTGAATCAATTGAAAATGATGGTCATTAAAAAAATCAAGCTTATCATAAGCAAAATTTGTGCATATATCTTGAAGCACAAATAAATCATCTATATATGTATGTAAGAAATAGATACCAATTGTAAATTGATACTATATGAAGTGTATGCATACATATATATAAAACAAAACATATATGAGTATACAAAAGGATGTCAAGATTTGATACCAATTGAAAGAATTCAATGATACCAATTGAAACAACAATAAGATCAAGTGTATATCTCATATTCACTACCACCCAATCATGTGCAAGTTTAAAATGATTTTCATTATAAAGCATACATGAACATGATCTCCCATCCAATCACCCTTAGAAGGTAGGGGTTTTCAAAAAAAAATAGATTTGAAAGTGTAGTTTGTTTGAAAATCTCTACCAAAAGTGAAGAACACGAACTAGTTTTGGAAAATCTAGAAAAACTAGAACGAGATCCTTCAAATAGGGAAATGAAAACAAAATAGTTTTTCATGAAATACATGTAAATCACATGGCACTAAACACTCAAAGTTCATAAAGCCCATATCATAGTCTCATGAAAACAAATCATGAGTAAACAATAAAGTGAGTGAACAAGTGTTATGTGACACATATCAATCATGAAAATATTCAATTAAGCTCATGTGAAATTCCTTAAAAACATGAAAAATCAAAATTTTCATAAAAACACAATTTATACTTCAAGGCATATGTATGTCATATACAAACCAACGCATACATACATATCCTAAACATGATGAGTCCACAAAGTATATGCATGAATGCACGTGGCTCAAGGATGTATATGTATAGTCAATAGTTTGGACAAGATGGACATATACATAAAGTTAAAATAAAACATGTAAGATAGTGAATACAAGTCAAATGTAATAATCATCAAAACTAGACTATACTAGTACATCAAGTGAATACAAATGAGCGTTCAAGCACAAACATATATAAAGGTTTATTTGTAGCTCACTAGTTGTACAAGTATAAATCCTAATCTTAATGAAAACTATCATTCAAGCAAGTTGTCAAAACATGAAGCATGAAACGGGTCAACAATCAATATGATTATGATAATCAAAAACACGAATCATTAAAACAAAAAAAATCATAGAAACATGAAAATCATATGATCTTTATGCATATGCATGTGCATTAGATCTAGGGCATACATGTTAGTTTAAACAAGGTGTGAACACTAAATATAGATCCATATGAAACATGGGTGCTCAAATAACTAAGCATGTATAACATTAGTCTAATGAGCATAGCACAAACATAATGAACAATAAAACATAACATGCTACAAAAGGATAAACATGAAAAGCATGCAAATAAGTGGGAGTTAGAGAATGATACCAAAAGTAATGAAGGTTCTTCTCTAGTTCTCCAAACCAATGGTGGTCCTCTCCACCAAGTTCCCTTGAGTGTGAAGCATCCAAATAATTCTCTTTTAAGCTTAGAACGCATCCACCTCAAGGCACCAAATCTCTCACGTGATGCGAGAGCCTCCACCTACACCAAACATCAAAGAGGTGGATCTTGGTACCCATTTTCTTGTGGGTCCACGGGGGTTAGCATCTTTTCTAACTCAAACAAAATTAGTTGCTAAATTTTAACATGTAAAAGATCATAACAAAATCTAGCAAGATGGCCTTTTCGACCACAATGTGTACATGTGTACACGTGAGCATACATATGATGATGGTGATCATGAGAAGCAAGTGTATGCATAGATGGGTGTGCATGCAAGGTTGGAACTTGTTTCTTGCGAACCAAGGATTCCAAACGAGAGTGATTCATGGCACAATGGCTCAAAGTGGAGCCCAAACAATCAACACTTTTCTTCAAATTATTTATATCATTTTCTATGCTAGAAGACAAAGTGGAACATGCTATAGGAGTGCAAGAAGTAGAAGCTACACTAGCATGACAAACATGAATATCAATCTCATTTTGTAAAGATTTATTTTTAATCAAAACCAAATCCAATTCTTTGTAATTGAATCAATTTTATTTTTCAAAGTAAGATTTTCTTTGAAAACAAGATCCAATCTAGAAGACAAAACCTCATTGTGTTCTACAACATCATCAAAACCATTTTTGTTTTTCAAATCTTCAATCTCTTTAAGTGCAAGTTCAAGTTGAGATTGTAGTGAGTCACGTTCACTAGTGATCTCTTCTTTTTCTTGCAAAATCACTTCAAAATTAGAACATAAATCCTTTAATTCATTTTTCAAAACAAGATTATTCTCTTTCAAAAGTTTGTGTTTTTCTAAGAATTTTTCAAGCTTTTGAGTAAGTTCCATATTTAAAGTTTGAACCTCAAAACAACCATGGCAATAAGAATTAGAGCTATCATCAAGAGGGGAATCCGAGTGTACCTCAAGGGAGTCTTTCCCTTGGACCATGAAGCATTTATCTTGGACATGTCTCTCTTAGATCTCCTCAAATTGTTGATGATCCTTGGAAGCTCGGGAGACGTTAAGATGCTCCAAACTGCAAAAGCCGAATCATAGCGATCAAAAATAGGTAAAAGATGTTCATTTAGAGATGCTAGAAGTGTCCTAAGGGCTAATGCATTGGCCTTCTTATGCTTGCTACTATTAGGGAGGGATTCTATAGTGATGGCTTGATAAACTAAATGTCCTAGTCCTTTTAGATGTCTAATCATGTCAACCTTCCAAGAGTCAAATCTAAAATGGTCAAACATAGGAGGGCTAGCCATGAGTGCAAACTAGTATGAGTGCAAATGAAAATGCAAATGAAGATTAGCAAAGTAAGATCACTCCTAGGTGGTTAAACCTAAATATCAGGAGCACTAGCTCTGATACCAATTGAAAAGTCACCTAGAGGGGGGGTGAATAGGTGACAATGCTAATCTATGAACTAAATGCGGAATTTAATAACTTAATGCAAATTACACTCAAGTGCGATCAACAAATGATTCACACACAACCAAGCCAAGCAAATATGAATACACAATATGAATAAGGCAAGGCACAAAGTAAAGAGAGAGATAGAGAGAGCCAATGGATCAAGCGCAAACAACAAGATATGTTATCGAGGTTCGAGCACCCAGCTCTACATCCCCGCCTTCGACACACGAAGGATTTCCACTAGCTCGTCCACTTAGGACCCTTTACAAGGAGTACTCAACTCCTCTCTTTACAACCTCCTCCTTGAGGCACAAATCCAAGCCAACCAACACAACCTCCTCCTTGAGGCAAACTCCAACAATCACAACCTCCTCCTTGAGGCAAATTCCAAACCAATACAACAAACTCCCAATCACCAACCAATACAAGGATCACCTCTCAACTAGAGGGATACAACCCAAAGCACAAAGCTAAGAAAAGATTGGGTTACAACTTGGTGGTCACAACAACAACCACAAACAACTTCTTCTTCCACACAAATAACCTATAGATATAGATAGTAGATTTTTGCTCAAGTGTGGAGAAAACCAAAGGAATGGAAATCAGAAATCACAAAAAAAATCCTTGGGAAAAATTAAGAAATCAAGATAGAATAGTTCAATCAAAATTCTTTCCCAAAAACCCTTTCTTTGATTTTCCAAACCCTAATAAAAACACCAAATGGATTGTACAATTCAAGCTCAAAAACTTCTTTTGATTGCTTTGAAAACACCAGAGAATCAGCAAAAATTCGCACAGAAAATCTTAGAAAAAACCTCTCTCAAATGGGGTATTTATAGGCAATTACAGAAAATAGCCGTTTATAGAACTTTTGCCAGAAATAGCCTTCCGGTCGACGGGACGGTCGACCGCCCAACGGTCAAATTTAGAACCGTTGTGGCTACCGGTCGACCGCCTCGGTCGACCGAAAATACCTGAGAGCAAACTGCTCTCTGTCGGTCGACCGCTTCGGTCGACCGGATGCAGTGTCAGCCTGCGTGCACGTATCCGTGCACGTCAGTCGACCGGAACGGTCGACTGGCTTCTTTGGTGCGGTCGACCGTACCAGTCGACCGGCCAAGCCTGGCAGACAAAAATCAGGTTTGAAATCTGGGAAAAAAATATTATAATAAATCCCACAAAATCTCTAAAATTCCACAAAAATAGTTTTATCATTTTATATTGAAATACAAACTTGTGTTAAAAATCCTAACACAAATTTCAAACATATTTTTGTGTCATAGAAATTTTGCCAAAAACCAAAAACCGTATTTTCTAAAACCTTGTATTTTGAATAGAAAATACACATTGTCTAAAACTTATCCATGATATAAAGATATGATATTTAAACACTTTGAAGCATATTGTATATGAATAGAAATTCAATATACAAGAAACATATATATATCATGATTTTTGTCATTAAGTCCAAAAATATGTTTTGTTGTAAATACCAAAACATAAAACACATGGAATAGATTATCAAACAAAGTTTGTCTAAACAATTGAAGCATGCATGTATATAGAACAAATCTAATATACATAAACCATGTAAACTTGTTTTGATAAAAAATCTATTCATGAAAACCAAGATCGGTTAAACCTAAAACCGAAAATCAAAACATGAAAGGTGTGTGTTGTGAACTTGAGCTTATCATACTATTCTGATCTTTACAATTAGGATCTAAACCCAAACTAAAACTATGGATACCTAAGTCTTCTTGTAGAGCGCAATCTCCAAGCTAGAGCGCAATCTCCAAGTAGGCTCGATCCAAAAACTCTTGATTCACCGAGCAAGTGCAATGTATGATCTTTGATGCGCGGGCTCTTGAATCAACATGTGCAAGCTTCCAATACATCTTGTTGAAGCTAAACAGCAACTAATATCTTGATTAATAAACTGAAACTAAAATCACAAGATAATTAGTACACATAACTACATGAGTTAATCATCATCAAAACTAGAGTGAAAGGCCTTTGGGCCAACAGGAACTTGTTTCTTTCGAAACAAAGATTCCAAACGTGTATGATTTATGGCACAATGGCTCAAAGTGGAGCCCAAACAATCCACACTTTTCTTCAAATCATTTATATCATTTTCAATACTAGAAGATAAAGTGGAGCATGCAATAGATGTGCTAGGTGAGGCTACACTAGCATGGCAAACATGTGAATCTATATCATTTTGCAAAGATTTATTTTTATTTAAAACTAAATCTAATTCTTTTGTAATGAAATCAATTTCATTTTTCAAAGAATGATTATCTTTTACAATAAAATCTAATTTTGAAGATAAAATTTCATTGTTTTTCACAACATCATCACAATCATTTTTACTTTTCAAAATTCATTTTCCTTTATGGCAATGTCTAGTTGAGATTTACGTGAGTCACGTTCACTACAAATCTCTTTCTTCTCTTGCAAAACTAAATCAAATCTTGAACACAAATCCGCATAATCTTCTTTTAGTTCAAAATTTTCTTTTTCAAAAGATTATATTTTTCCAAAAATTTTCAAACTTAATAGCAAGTTCCATATTTAAGGTTTGAAGTTCTAAACATCCATAGCAATAGGAACTAGAGCTATCATCTAGTAGAGATTCCGATAGTACCTCAAGAGAGTCATTCCCTTGGACCATGAGGCAACGCTCGTCGGACTTGTCTTTCCTAGATCTCCTCATCCTATTGATAATCTTTGGAAGCTCGGGAGAAGTCATACTGCTCCAAACTGCAAAAGCCAAAAAATAGTGAGCAAACACATGTAATAAATATTTATTAAGAGATACTCTAAGTGTCTTAAGTGCAAGTGCATTGGCCTTTTTATGCTTGCTATCATTAGGGTAGGATTCCTTGGTAATGACATGGTAAACTCTAGAGCCTAGGGCTTTCAAATGACTACTCATTTTGGCCTTCCAAATATCAAGTCTAGAAATATCAAAGATAGGAGGGCTATCCATGAGTGCAAACTATGTGTGTGCAAATGCAAATAAAAATTAGCAAACCAAGATCTCACTCCTAGGTTGTTAAACCAAGTATCAGGAGCGTAGGCTCTGATACTAATTGAAATCACCTAGAGGGAGGGTGAATAGGTGATATGGCTAATGTAGAAACTAAATACGGAATTACAAAACTAATTTGCAACTACACTTAGTACAACCAACGAGTGTAGCCGAATTCCCCGTGAAGGGCTCTGGACTAACTCATCTTGATTCCTCTGAATAAGAGTTGAGGTGCTATATGAAACTCTCGTGGTTAAGTACAAGTGAGGCACACAAACACAAGCCAAGCATATAAAGATGATAAGCAATATGAAATAATGTAAGGCACAACACAAGCAAATATGATATGAATGATATGAAAGATGCACAACACAAATAAAGAGAGAGGGTTGAGAGTCAATTGATCAAACGCAAACAACAAGATGTGTTTCGAGGTTCGAGCACCGAGCTCTACGTCCCCGCCTTCACCGAGAAGGATTTCCAATCCACTAGGAGTACCGAACTCCTCTCTCAACCAAATACAATGCCACTGAGGCAATACAAACACAATCACCTTTACCGAAGAGGGATAGGCCCGTAGCCAAACAACCAAACTCCACCTCACCAAGAGGGAGTAAACAACAACCTCAACCTCTACAAAAGAGGGAGCAAACACCACCCAATTCCACCTCTACCAAAGAGGGATACAACAAGAAAGGGTTTACAATTTGGTGGTTTCCTCAACCACAAACAATTTTCCCACAAACAAATGATCCTAATAGAATAGGATAGAAGATATAGCTCAAGTGTGGAAAATAAGTGTTTTGATCAAAGAAAATCTCTTGGGGAAAATACCAAATAGATATAGAAATTTAGATCAAGAAACTAATTCCCAAAAACCTATTTTCTTTGAAATAAACAAAACACTTTAAAAACAAATAAGATGAATCTTTTTGGCACTAAAAACTCTTTTGAAAACTTATTTAAAACACCAGAGAATCTTTGGAATTTTTGCTCTTGAAAAACTTAGAGAAAACCACAATCAAATGGGGTATATATAGCCCCCAAAACTAAACTAGCCGTTAGGCTGTTTTTGTCAGCCTGAACAGCTGGCGGTCGACCGCCCGGTCGACCGCCAACGGTCATAAATATGACCGTTGGAGGAACCCGGTCGACCGTCCGGTCGACCGCCCAAAAACATAGAGTAAAGCTCTCTGGCCGGTCGACCGACCGATCGACCGTGCCCTGTGCCTGGCCAACATGCACAGGTCTGTGCATGTCGGTCGACCGACTCTGGAATCTGGTCGACCGGCAGAGCCTGGCAGGCAATAATTTGGGTCAGAAAAACTTGTTTAAAAATATTTTAATAAATCCCATAAAATCTCTAAAAATCCATAAAAATAGTTTTATCATTTTTCATTGATATATAAACATGTGATAAAATTTCATCACAAATATCAAACATTTTGAATCATTTTTGTGTCTTACAAATTTTATAAAAAACCAAAAACTGTATTTTACCAAACTTTGATTTTTCAATACATGAATAGGAAAGTCAAAATAAGTTTGTCTAGAAAGTTAAGCATGCATGTATAAATTGAATATACTATACATAAACCAATTAAACTTGTTTTGATCTACTATTCATGAAAATAAATATCGGTTAAGCCAAAAATCGAAAAACCAATATCCAAACATAAAATGTGTGTGTATTGTGCACTTGAGCATATCAACTATCTAATATTTACACATGGATCTAAAACACACTAAACTCAACTATGGATACCTAAGTCTTCTTGACGAACTCCGTCTTCAAGTCGACTCGATCCAAAACGTGATCCACCGAGTTTGACTCCAACAAGTGCAATGTATGATCTTGATGCTCGGGCTCTGGAATCACCATGTGAAAGCTTCCAAACTCCTTTGTTAAAGCAATCACCAACTAACATCTTGATTAATGATCTGAAACTAAAATCACAAGATTATTAGTAAACATAACTACATGAGTTAATCATCATCAAAACTAGAGTGGAAGGCCTTTGGGCCAACAATAACTAATTTGGTGGCAAACACAACTAATAAAAGACATGAACAAATTAAACTACGCTTACATGCAACTTTATTAATGCAGGACGTGTTTGTTTTGAGAAAAAGGTAGGAAAAGGTGCACGTGGGAAAACCCTTTGCCCACTTCATCGTTTGTTTCAATAGTAAAAGTGCAAGTGGGATTTGCATCCCCATATATTTTTTCTAGTCTCATTTTCTACTTTTGCATCCTCCTTATTTTCTGACTTGCAGGGTGCTACAGTTACTTTTTTAAATATTTGATATTAAAATATTAATATTTAATATTGTGCTGAATATTTTATACTTTAATATTAATTTTTTTAAAATAACATTATAATATTTAGTATTTCGATATTTTTTTAATAATTATAAATTTAAAAATATTATTTTTCTAAATTTTAGTATTTAATATATAATTATTTTAGTTAGTTTTTTATTATTATTTTAATAATTTTTTTTTTTACTAATTTAATATTTTAATATTATATTATTTATATTAATAGTTTAGTATTTTTATTACTATTTAATATTTAATTGGCAAATTTATTATACATATTAATTCTTAATAGCATATTTAATTTAATAATAATGGTATTATTTAAATTAACAAATAGTTAATTTTGTGATCAACTTTTTCAATTCACATCCACATTACTAATCAAACACCGTAAAATATAATATATTCTCCGACTTACACTTCCACATTATAACCAAATACCGTAAAACTTATTTGCACAAATCCCAATTTCTCACTTACACTTTCACATTTCTCATTCATATTTCTCACTTGAACTTTTTCCCCCCACTTGCAGTAAACAAAACAGACCCGCAATTGAAATTACAATAGGATACCTGATTTAATCCAACTATTCAAGCAATAAGGGTTTCAGCAGCTTACCCGGATATTTGTAAGAAGAGTTGTGCAAAGAAGGACTCCTACAGAGTTATTTTTTTGAACAAAGATTGTAACCCGATCTTGAACCTGAGACCTGATCCCATTTTCCAACCCAACCCTTTTACCATTGAGCCAATCTCAGTGACCTCGTACAGAGCTGTTGACGGCAATTGGTTTCCTAAGTTTTTTTAAGCAAGACGGTGGGGACTAGCCCACCCCTGCCACCCCGCAAATAAGAGTTTTAACCAAACAAGCAAATACAACAAAATAAACATGCACAACAACTCAAAAAAACCTCTCCCCGCATAATACAAAAGTTACCAACATAAGTAGCGCCAGTGGAAGTAGGTGAATGAAGGGAGTAGTGCCTTCAATGTAGAGTAGATCATGTTAGGGTTGTGTCTTGTATCTGATTTGACATCCAAGCGGGCTTCATGCAATGGTCTCAATTACTATAATCATTAGTTCACATAATAATATTCAGTTTTCTTCTAAATTTAGACAGCAACTCTTCTGTAATTATTACAGTGTTCTATATTACATTTATATAGTTTCGGTAACAAGATCACATCCTCGAGTTCACAGTCTCGGTTATCAATAATCATAATATATATAAGTTCGAAAGTATCCCTCTCAGCATGTTCAATCCAACATAATATCCATTTTCATCATCATACTCAATATACATCTACAACTGCACATATATCTCCATACATATACAAAAATCAAAACTATCTAGCTTACACTTCTGAGACATATTACATAGCATACATATCAAGTTTGATTTTTAGTCTTCCACAATTCCCAAGTTGGGAGGGTATGTATGCTATCAGTCTATACTTCTCGCGCCACTCCTTGCACATGTCTTTGTCGCAATTCAACAACACCCTCTTGTAGTTGCTCGTCAATTTCCTGTTTTGGCCACTCTTCTACTCACTGGTGGTACATCACTTCGGCAGTTGAATTACTTTGAAGCATGCAGGCGTATTATGAGGCATATTACACAACAACTTGACTTCACAATGTATAAAATCACTGGGCTTGACTAGTTGTTCGTGGAGACTTATTTATGACATATTGAGACTGTGTTGCATGAATGCTACTAGGAGCTTCTTAAAGGCTAGATTATTGTGATTCTGTTAGACATTAAAATACTCAAAGAAATTTCATGATAACAAAATCATGTATCATGGATCTAGAATCTATATACATCCCAAGAATAAATACATAAATAAACACATACCTGAAGCCATATCAAGAGGACGATGAAGAACGATTGTTAATGATCTCAGTCCCTTTCCTTTGATTCTTGCAAACCCTAATCTGTAAACCTTTCTTCTCTCTGTCTCCTTTTCTTTGCACAAAACCCACAAACTGTAAAGTGATGGATTCCTCAAAAAAGGAGGGTTGTTTTCTTTTCAAGAGGAGAGAAGAGGGTCTACATTTGCAAATAACCCCATGAGATAAAACCACCCATCATGGCCCTTTATATCTCATATGATTATAAACTTATATAAATGTAACCATTATATTTGGGCATATATTAAATATCAGTTAGCCATAATTATGGAATCCAATTAATTAATAAAAGGTTAGTGGGTCACTTAATATGAGACTAACATTCTCCCACTTGGACCACTAGCCGATTACAGTACAACCTTAGAAAACAAATAAAAAGAAAAACTCATTTTTAAAAACATTTTGACTCAATTGGATTCCATACTGAAAAACTTTGACACGTGATCACGAATTTAAAAATAATAACTGATAAGCCCAAATAATGATATACTGTAATACTGCAATTAGCTTGGACCACCAATGTGAGTCATAGCGGTTATACAACATCTATGTCATACTCCCTTCTACGTACCACAATATTGATAACCCTCACTAATAGAGTCTATAACCAAAACGACCCCTGTAATTTGTCTTGTCAAGACTTTTCCTGTTTAACAAACATCCATACATAATATGTGCACACATAGTTGGATAACAGAAAATACAGAAACAAACTTTTATTGCGCAATAATGTCAATTACATAAGCACCAAAACATACATTACAGATTACTCAAAAGACCCATTCTAATAACATGTTCTTTGAATGTCTTTGGAGGTAATCCCTTGGTCAATGGATCAGCAACCATTAGAGTGGTACTTATATTCTCAATTGACACTCATTGTTTCTCAACTCTTTCTCTAACGACTAAGTACTTAAGTTTCATGTGTCTGGAACCACTAGAGTACTTACCATTCTTAGAGAAGAAAACGGCTGCTGTATTATCACAAAATATCTTCAGCGGCCTGGCAATAGAATCAACTACACCAAGTGCTGAAATGAAATTGCGTAACCATAATGCATGATTCGTGGCCTCGAAACATGCTATGAACTCAGCTTCCATCGTGGACGAAGCAGTGATAGACTGCTTTACACTCTTCCACGAGATTGCCCCACCTGCTAGCATGAATATAAAGCCTGAGGTAGACTTTCTGCTATTAGGCAACCAGTAAAATCTGAGTCCGAATAACCGATCACTTCCAACTGATCTGATCTCCTATATGTGAGCATATGATCCTTCGTCCCTTGAAGATACCGCATCACTTTCTTTGCCAATTTCCAATGCTCCATCCCTGGATTACTCTGGTATCTTCCTAACATTCCAACAACAAAACTGATATCTGGCCTGGTACAAGTATGTGCATACATCAAGCTCCCAACTGCTGACGCATACGAAATTTTCTACATTTGTTCCTTTTCTAAGTCATTTCTTGGACACTGACTCCCACTTAATTTGTCACCCTTCATGATGGGTGCACAACTGGCTGAGCAAAGTTCCATGTGAAATCTTTCCAAGACTCGATTGATATAATCTTTCTGAGACAGTCCTAACAATCTTCGAGATCTATCCCTGAAGATCTTTATGCCAATGACATAAGCTGCCTCACCCATATCAACCATCTTAAAGTTCTTGGTAAGATAGTCTTTGGTTTCATACAGTAAACCAACATCACTACTGGCTAACAAAATATCATCCACATACAGAACCAAAAAGATAAACTTGCTCCCACTGATCTTCAGATATATACACTGATCAACAGTGTTTTCTTTAAATCCAAATGAGGTAATGGTATCATTAAACGTTATATACCATTGCCTGGAAGCTTGTTTTAGTCCATATATGGATTTCTTTAATTTGCAAGCCAAGTGTTTTTTTCCTTTCTTTGCGAACCCTTCAGGTTGCTCCATGTATATTTCCTCATCCAAATTTCCATTCAGAAAAGTTGTTTTAACATCCATTTGATGTAACTCTAAGTCATAATGAGCTACAAGGGCCATGATGATTCTAAAAGAATCCTTCTTTGATACTGGAGAGAAGGTTTCTTTATAATCAATGCCTTCTTTCTGAGTGAAACCTTTAGCCACAAGTCTGACTTTATATCGTTCGATATTGCCTTTGGAGTCGCGCTTGGTCTTAAAGACCCATTTACACCCGACTTTCTTACAGTTACTAGGTAATTCGACGAGATCCCAGACTTTATTTTGGTCCATAGATTTCAACTCATCATTCATAGCATCAATCCATTTGCTAGAATCATTACTTTCAATGGCTTGTGAAAATGAAACTGGATCTTTATTAATCCCAATATCGAAATCAGATTCCTGTAGATACACCACATAATCATCTGAAATGGCAGATCTTCTTTCCCTTTGAGATCTCCTCAAAGCTGCCAGTTGTGGTGGTTCTACAACATTTTCAATGGCGATATCCTCATGAAGTGGTGAACCATTATCATTATGTTGTTCAGGTGACTCAGCTTGATGATCAAGCTGAGGGACAACAATTTCTCTTGAAGGAAAGGGTATTGGGATATTTACCCTTATCCCTTCAAGATCCACTTTTCTTGGTTCATCACTCCCACTAATTTCGCCATTCTCAAGGAATCTGGCATTACCAGTTTCAACAATTCTGGTACTATGGTTAGGACAATAGAATTTGTACCCTTTAGACTTATCTGGATAACCAATGAAATATCCAGATATTGTCCTGGAGTCTAATTTCTTTTCTTGTGGATTATATATTCTAGCCTCTGCTGGACAACCCCAAACATGTAAATGTCTTAAACTAGCTTTCCTACCAGTCCACAACTCGAAAGGAGTTGTTGAGACTGCCTTGCTAGGAACCCTGTTCAAGATATACATAGCAGTCTTTAAGGCTTCATTCCATAATGAATTAGGTACATTAGAGAAGCTCATCATGCTCCTAACCATATCCATAAGTGTCCGGTTTCGCCTTTCAGCAACTCCATTCTGCTGAGGCGTACCTGGCATTGTGTATTGAGCACAAATGCCATACTTTTCTAGAAATTTGGCAAATGGTCATTTTAATGAATATGAGACTGAGTCTGTTCGACCTTTCCCAGGCTTTAGCATGACTAATCTGATCTGCTGTACTTTCAGCAGTGATTTCCTCAGGTTTCTCAACTAGAAGAGCCATGTCAAGATCCAGTATACCCAGTGTGAATTGGACATGTTCAAACCATTCAGAGAAGTTTGTACCATTCAGGGCTAGAATGCTAGAGTGAAGGGAAGTGAGAACGTTCACTGAAACAAAATAGGACAATGCTCACATTAAGGCCCCGAATCAATACAAAAGCAAGATGAACTATTGATATCACTTTGATTTCTCCTTTGGGCGAAACCTAAGCATATCCAGTGTTCACTCTACAGGTGAGACCTTTTATCACCTATGTAGGTCTAATATAATTTATGCCACTTAGACAGTAAGTCATGTTACCTTTGGGTATCCAATTCTACACCACTAAGTTGCATAAATTACACTACCCTACCCGGTTCGTAATTATTTGAAAGAGACTTTCCTTTGGGCAAGTCCCAATCTCCTAACTAGAACCGCCATCGAGAATATTATTGACTTTAATGTCACCCTTATTGACAAATCTTTATGTAGTTGTATATTCATAAGGCTTACTAATATAGGTCACTTTGGCAACTACTAAATCAATAAGCCGTATGAATATAAAACTAACCAATAATATTCTCTAACCTTTTATTTGAGTTATTCCGTAATACTCCAATGTTAACACTTGACCAATATCAATCAATATTAACACCATAACATTAAATGTGTAACATACATTTATGATTGAATTTAAACAAACATTAGTCGACTGGTCAAGGTAAGCCAAGTCGACTAGGGCCAAGTCAAGTCGACTATAAAGGAATTTATAGTCGACTAGGGTCAAGTCAAGTCGACTATAAATTAAAGGTTAGTCGACTAAGGCAAAGCTAGTCGACTCCTGCAGGAAGGTTAGTCGACTGACAGAGAAATAGAGAACCACACAACTCTCGGGTCAATCTGTTAGTCGACTTGGGAAAGGAGTTAGTCGACTATACCAATTATTAGTCGACTACCCAAAAAATCAAGTCGACTAACAGTAAAAAAAAAATACAGAGAGTCATAATGTTCTGGAAGGAGACCTAGTCGACTAGTGGTTCGGGCAAGTCGACTAACAGTCGACGAAACAGAACACTTGTAACTGTTTATCGACTGATGCCTTATCAATGGGAAAATTAGGGTTTGTAATTAAACCAATAATTAATTCAGGTCCAAGTGATTACACAATTAGAGGAATATTAATAGAATTAGTGAAGGAAATCTACTAAATTCCTCTTTAAAATTCTACATGGAATGATCAATATTTACAAAACCTAATTTTTCCATCTTGAAACAATTAATCATGGCAAAACCTAAATTGTCCATAATCTTAATTCTGAGATGCATAGATTCTAAATAAAGCTCTGATACCAAATGTTAGGCATTAAAATACTCAAAGAAATTTCATGATAACAAAATCATGTATCATGGATCTATAATCTATATACATCCCAAGAATAAATACATAAATAAACACATACCTGAAGCCATATCAAGAGGACGATGAAGAACGATTGTTAATGATCTCAGTCCCTTTCCTTTGATTCTTGCAAACCCTAATCTGTAAACCCTTTCTTCTCTCTGTCTCCTTTTCTTTGCACAAAACCCACAAACTGTAAAGTGATGGATTCCTCAAAAAAAGGGGTTGTTTTCTTTTCAAGAGGAGAGAAGAGGGTCTACATTTGCAAATAACCCCATGAGATAAAACCACCCATCATGGCCCTTTATATCTCATATGATTATAAACTTATATAAATGTAACCATTATATTTGGGCATACATTAAATATCAGTTAGCCATAATTATGGAATCCAATAATTAATAAAAGGTTAGTGGGCCACTTAATATGAGACTAACAGATTCATGTGTGCACACATTTTATTCTCTTTTCAGGAAAGTTTCTTTCCTCCACAGGCTCCACTAAATTATGGGTTCCTTTTCTCATACAAAGGTTATAATTTAAGCCTATGGACTTTTCTGTAAAATAAAAGTTATGGAAACACTCGGATGCAAATCTTGTGATGTCATGTGATTGCGCCAGTCACTTGCTTTCGGTCGCATCTACTAGTTTTAGATTCGGTGCCCATGAACTCAAACTGGTGGAATCCACTGGCACGATGTTAATGTTAGGGCCTTCCCACTCGTCTAAAGTTTACATCATCGCAGCTATGTCAAACTAATAAATTAATTTTAAAGGAGGGTGAAAGTTCAACCCCGTAGAGTCTTTCCACTTATGAAACAAGCACTATAAAATTTCTACTGCAGAGTCTTATGCCCTGACTAGTCAATTGCATGCTATAATCAAATCCTAAGTACTTAGTTGATAAGATGTGGACTCGGATATAGAACATTTCCCTTCTTTTTCTTTTTCTTAAAGAAAAAGAATTGATTTTTTTTTTTTTTTTGGTGACAGTATATTCTCATCTACAGCGTAATGACTTGTATTAAGAGAGATGTGACATAATACAAGAAAATTAGACAAGTATTGGGTCAATAACTAAAAGTCATTATCAGCTATCATGATCTGTATTAATATGCAACTTTGAATGCCTCCGTAGATGCCGTCTAATTCACCGACAGCCCGTCGTCCACGCCAAAATAGACTGGACTTTTACTCGTAGCCTCAAGAAGACTTTCTATTATGCAAGTAAATGTACTTAATTATGAACTGTACTTAAGAGAGACATGGCAACAACATTTTAATCAATGATTTGTTTCATTATGAACTGACTAATGAAACTTAATTGACCCTCAAGGAAAAATTTTGTATCACTGAAAAAATTAAATACGTGCTGCAGTGTGTAAACTGTGGTCTGTATGCAAAATATTATGACGTTATGAAATTTCATGGAATAAACTTGTGATATTATGTCTTCATGATTATATGGCGTTAGAGTTTTCAACTAGAAGCGTCCTTCTTTTCAGGAAAATTAAATTAGAAATGTCAACTGACGACTCTATAAACTGGAAGGCAGGTTGTTTTCTATTCTCTCTTATTACTTTTTTGGTTCTGAACCAAAAAGTCGAAACTATTCCAACCTTGTAGTTTTCAACTTGTGCTTTATTAAAAAGGATACGTACATTAAAAATGGAGGGCAGAATTCCCTTCCCCCCCCCCCCCCCTCTCTCTCTCACATTCGGGGATAAGCCTCTTGTAGGAAGAGAGAGGAAGTCGTCGAGGAAGTCGACGATGTCGTCGAAGAATCAGCAGCAGCAGCTAGAGGAATCAGCAGGAGAACGGTCGACCGTCCGGTCGACCGTCCGCAGCAGCAGCAGATCGGTCGACCGGTCCGGTCGACCGACGTGCACAACATGCACAAAGGAGTAGCGGTCGACCGATCCGGTCGACCGCAGAAGGAGAGCGGTCGACCGCCCGGTCGACCGACTGAAAGTGCCTAACTCTCGGTCCGGCACGGTCGACCGGTGCATATGGTCGGTCGACCGACTGGTCGACCTACAGTCGGGTCGGGCTGTTTCGGGAAAGTGCTGAATTAGAAATCTGTTTAGGTTAAGAGCGGATTTCTAGGGTTTGTAAGTGAGTGAATGAAAGAGGAAAATCTCTCTTCATTAGGTTTGCTGTAAACATTGTATTAATACACAAAAATCAATAGAAACTCTCTCTTTCTTGCCCCCAGGACGTAGGCGAAAAGGCCGAACCTCGTTAAATCTGATTTGTGCTCTTTCTCTGGGATTGTATGTTATTTGCTGTTGGTAGTATTGTTCTTTTGCATCTGAGATCTAGGGTTTCCTCTATCTGGTTGTTGTTCGGCGTGCAACAAGTGGTATCAGAGCATCCCAGGTTCTTCGTGGGATTTTCTGGCGTTTCGGAGAGCATAGGGTGCTGATTTAGTGGAGATCGTGTGTCGATCTCAGATCAGCTTTGGTCTTGTTCGTGGGATCGTGTGTCGATCGCAGAATAGCGCAAGGTGTGCTCAAGGAATCATTGGTGGAGTAGATCTGGTCAGAAAACTCATTCTAGGATTTCGTGAGGAGGTAAAATCTGTTTTTTATCACAGTAGCTTATCTATCTCCGTTTGGTATTTCGCATTAAATAGAGGATCCAGGTAGAGAGATGGCAGAAGAAAGTACATCAGTTAGGACCATGAGTCCTCATCCGAGGATTGACGTGGTGAAGTTTAACGGCACTAATAATTTTGGGATGTGGAGGTGCGCGGTGATGGATGCCCTAAATGCATCGTGCCTCGAGGATACTCTACTTCTGGAGAAAAAGCGAAGCACAACCACTGAAGAAGAGTGGGAGAAAATGAACCGATCCACGTGTGGCTTGATTAGATCGTGTTTAACACAAGACATCAAATATCTTGTGTTACACGAGGCATCTGCAAGGCAGTTTTGGGAGATCCTTGAAAGGAAATATCTGACCAAGAGTATTGAATCGAGATTGCAGCTAAAGAGCAAGCTGTACGGGTTTTAGATGAAGAAGGGATGCTCCGTGAATGAACATCTAAATCGCTACACGAAGCTTCTTACGGATTTGGTCAATGTGGATGTCAAGATAGATGAAGAAGACAAGGTGGTAATCCTCTTGAACTCTCTCCTTACAGAAGAGTATGAGACGTTCACCTTAACCTTCATTAATGGAAGACAGACTCTTGACTATCATGAAGTATCGTCTGCTTTGGCAAATTATGAGACGAGGAGAAAGGAGAGACAGCCTTCTCAGTCAAGCTCATCAGCAGAGGCGCTAGCAGTAAGAGGCAGGGGTTCATATAGGAAGGGCAAAGATGATAGAGGGAGATCGAAGTCTAGGCTAGGTTTTCGAGATCTGAAGAAGAACCAGTGTGCCTTCTGTAGAGAATTAGGGCACTGGAAGGTTGACTGTCCAAAGTTCAAAGGGAAGAAGAAGGAGTCGAAGACTGAGGCAAATCTTGCAAAGGTGGTTAGTACTCATAGCAATAACTCACAGGCAGGTGGATCAGACTCAGACTCGTCGGTTTTCTCATTCTCAGTCACTACTCCCATCGTTGGCTACTCAGGAGAAAATGAGTGGATTCTGGATACTGGCGCTACATACCATGTGTGCCCTAATAGGAATGGTTTTCTAGCTTTGAGAAGCTGGAGGGGTGTTCAGTCGTTATGGGCGATGATCATCCATGTATCATGGAGGGTGTAGGGACAATTCAGATAAAGATGTTTGATGGGATGGTAAGGGAACTGAAGGAAGTGAGGTATGTACCTCAATTGAAGAGAAACCTAATCTCTGTTGGAGTTTTGGAGTCATTGGGCCTTGTGGTGTCAATTAAGGAAGGAGTCCTGAAGATGACCAAAGGCTCGATGGTGGTATTGAAGGCCGATCGCCGGAACAATCTATACTACTTGAAGGGTAGTACTGTGACGGGCAAGTGGCGGCTTCTACCGGTTCAGATGAAGACTCAACCAGGCTGTGGCACATGAGGCTGGGACATGCAGGAGAAAAGTCGTTGCAAACTCTTGCAAGGCAAGGGTTATTGAAGGGTGCCGGAACCTGCAAGATGGGATTCTGTTAACACTGTATCATCGGGAAGAAGACCAAGGTGAAGTTCGGCACAGCAACACATTGCACCGAGGGGATTCTAGACTATGTTCACACTGATGTTTGGGGACCTATCAAGACTGCATCAATTGGAGGTAACCATTACTTTGTGTCGTTTATTGATGACTATTCTAGGCGTTGCTAGGTATATACCATGAGACACAAAGGGGAAGTCCTAGAACTGTTTGTGAAGTGGAAGAAGAACTTGGAGAGAAGTACGGGAAGGAAAATCAAGGTCCTCCGTTCAGATAATGGAGGAGAATACAAGTCCGATCCTTTCCTTCAGCTATGTATTGATGAGGGCATAGAGAGACACTTCACAGTGAGGGAGACACCGCAACAGAATGGGGTAGCAGAGAGGATGAATAGGACTTTGCTAGAGAAGGTCCGGTATATGTTGTCCAATGCCAGTTTATCAAAGAATTTCTGGGCTGAGGCTTTGGCATATGCATGCTACCTTATGAACAGGTTGTCGTCGTCTGCGATAGAGGGGAAAACTCCTCTTGAGATTTTGTCGGGAAAAACAGCTGCTGACTATGATTTGCTAAGGGTGTTTGGTTGTCCAGCCTATTATCATGTCAAGGATGATAAGTTAGACCCAAGAGCAAAGAAGGGTGTGTTCGTCAGTTTCAAGAGGGGAATCAAAGGGTTCAAGATCTGGGATCCAACGGATAAGAAGTTTCTTCTCAGCAGGGATGTCACTTTTGATGAGGCTTCTATGTTGAAGCCTAAGGTCTCTCAGCAGGTGGAGACTAGCAAGACCAAGGATATATCGCAGCAGGCGGAGAATGATGCAAATCCACCATCTCTAGAAAGTTCAGCATCGGTGAGGATCATACCTAGGGTGACACAGGGTAATGATCAAGCAGTTGAAGAAGATGCTGATGATGAAGAAGGTCAAGAACAGGTCATGGGTAATGTTCCTGACTCTACTGTAGTTGAAAGACCAAGAAGAAATATAAGGAAACCAGGTTGGCTCACTACAGATATGATCGTAGCGTATGCACTTCCGATCGTTGAGGAGGTTATCCCGTCCACCTTCAGAGAAGCTGAAATCAATTCAGAGTCGAAGATGTGGAAAGAAGCCATGGAAGATGTAACGCCCCGATCCCAAGGATACGGAGACGTTATGGCGACGTACATACGCGAGGTGGAAACACACTCACGCGTACGTTTATACTGTGATACGTACACCGGGGATCAGGGGGATCAGGGGGTTACAGAAGAAGAGATGAAGTCTCTCTGCAAGAACGACACTTGGGAACTCACTAGGTTGCCCAAAGGGAAGAAGGCGATAGGTTGTAAGTGGGTGTATGCCAAGAAGCAAGGATCTCATCATGAAGATATTGTGCGCTACAAGGCCAGATTGGTAGCAAAAGGCTATGCTCAGAGGGAAGGAATTGACTACAATGAGGTATTTTCACCTGTTGTAAAGCATTCATCAATTGTATCTTATTGGCTCTGGTGGCACAGTACGAATTGGACCTTGATCAACTCGATGTAAAGACCGCCTTTCTCCACGGCGATCTAGATGAAGAGATCTACATGACTCAGCCAACAGGGTTCAAGACAGCAGGGAAGGAAGATATAATGTGTAAGCTGAAGAAGTCGTTGTATGGACTAAAGCAGTCTCCAAGACAGTGGTACAAGCGGTTTGACAGCTTCATCAGAGGGAAGAAGTACACACGCAGTCACTATGACCCATGTGTGTACCACAACAAGCTACCGACAGGGGAGTATATTTATTTACTTCTGTATGTAGATGATATGCTTATTGCTTCAAGGTCTAGATCTGCGATTGATGCATTGAAGAGGGATCTATCTTCTGAGTTTGAGATGAAGGATCTTGGTGAAGCAAGGAAGGTGCTAGGCATGGAAATCACAAGAGACCGAAGGGTTGGCAGGGTGAGCTTGACACAGAAGGGGTATTTGCAAAAGGTACTTCAGAGGTTCAACATTGGCAAGGATGCGAAGTCTGTAAGTACACCACTGGCTCCTCACTTCAAGTTATCTACTAAGATGTCTCCAAAGAATGTTGAAGAACGTGAGTACATGACTCACGTCCCATATGCTAGCGCAGTCGGTAGTCTTATGTATGCTATGATGTGTACGAGACCAGATCTGTCACAAGCTGTCTCTATGGTCAGTAGATATATGCATGATCCGGGACAGGGTCATTGGGAGGCAGTGAAGTGGATTCTGAGGTACATCAAAGGTACCATTGATGTCAGTCTGGTATTTGAGAAGGACTCCACAGGGAAGCAAGATTGTATCGGATATGTTGATTCCGACTATGCTGGTGACCTTGACAAGCGCCGGTCTACAACGGGGTATGTCTTTACATTCTCTCAAGCACCGGTGAGTTGGCGCTCCATACTACAGTCTACCGTCGCATTGTCTACCACAGAGGCCGAGTATATGGCCATGACGGAGGCTATGAAGGAGGCAATTTGGCTTCAAGGCTTGCTTGATGACTTGGGGGTGGATCAGGATCTTCTGAAGATCAACTGTGACAGTATGAATGCTATTTACTTAGCCAAGAACCAGGTATATCATGCACGGACGAAGCACATCGATGTCAGGTTCAATTTTGTTCGGGAGATTCTAGATGAGGGTGATATTGAGCTGCTGAAGATTCACACATCGAAAAATCCCGCCGACATGCTTACCAAGGTGGTGTCAGGAGTCAAGTTTGCATATTGCAAGGCTTTGCTCCACGTCCTTCATGTAGCTTGTTGAAGCTCCTTTGGATGAACTACGGATGGCTTGCTCCCTTGGGCAGGGTACGTAGGCAACCACACTGGTGCAGCCACTTTGAGTCGATGGTTAGTATGTTTGGCTCAGATTTGGAGGAATCTTCACCGAGGTGGATAATTGTAGGAAGAGAGAGGAAGTCGTCGAGGAAGTCGACGATGTCGTCAAAGAATCAGCAGCAGCAGCCAGAGGAATCAGCAGGAGAACGGTCGACCGTCCGGTCGACCGTCCGCAGCAGCAGCAGATCGGTCGACCGGTCCGGTCGACCGACGTTCACAACATGCACAAAGGAGTAGCGGTCGACCGGTCCGGTCGACCGCAGAAGGAGAGCGGTCGACCGCCCGATCGATCAACTGAAAGTGCCTAACTCTCGGTTAGGCACGGTCGACCGGCACGGTCGACCGGTGCATATGGTCGGTCGACCGACCGGTCAACCGACAGTCGGGTCGGGCTGTTTCGGGAAAGTGCTGAATTAGAAATCTGTTTAGGTTAAGAGCGGATTTCTAGGGTTTGTAAGTGAGTGAATGAAAGAGGCAGATCTCTCTTCATTAGGTTTGCTGTAAACATTGTATTGATACACAAAAATCAATAGAAACTCTCTCTTTCTTGCCCCGAGGACGTAGGCGAAAAGGCCGAACCTCGTTAAATCTGATTTGTGCTCTTTCTCTGGGATTGTATGTTATTTGCTGTTTGTAATATTGTTCTTTTGCATCTGAGATTTAGGGTTTCTTCTATCTGGTTGTTGTTCGGCGCGCAACACCTCTCTTCTTGCAAGACTCTATACCAGGTACCTGACTTCTACCATACCCCCACCGATAACCTCCTGATAGCCTCTTGTAGTGGTCACTTTCTGACTCTCCCATGATTGTGACACATGTCCAGCCAACCTCTGACAATGTGCGACACGTGGCTACTTTCAGAGTGTTTAAAACCGGAACCTGAATTCTACCATACCCCGCCGATAACCCATTGATAGCCTCTCTTCATGTCTTCTATTTTCTCTTATCAGTTTTATAGTTCTGATCAAAAAACATATCGGTTTATGGTGAGAAACTCTTCAGGGCTCATTTTCCAACGAGAACGGAGGCGGATAAAATTTTGAAGAACGATCCTTGGCTCTTCGAGAACGAGCTAATTAAGATGGAAAAGTGTTCGACTCGAATATTGTCAATTTTGGGCCTGTTTGGTTAAGGGTGGAAGTGAGGAAGTGAAGAAGTGAGGAAGTGGTAATAGTTCCCTTTGGAACTTGGAAATTGGTTAGTAAGTTTTCTGGTGTTTGGATGTTGTTGGGAAGTGTAGTTTGGAAAATGTTATGTCTTTTCCGGTGTTTGGATGGTAATGTGGAAGTGAAAGTGGAAAAGTTGACTACAAAGTTGACCGCAAAATAATATTAAATTAAAAATTAATTAAGAAAAATAAAAATTAGACTGTAATTAGAATGCAAGTGAGATTTACATGAGCAAAAAATTAACTGTTTTGTGCTACAACTTATTACAATGAGATTTATATGACCACAAAATTAACTGTAGCATTCTGAAAGTGAAGAAAACGTTATGTAAAGGAGAAAAGAGAGAAGGAAAAGAACTTTTTCATTTTCCTTTTCCGGTGTTTGGATGAACAGCGGAAATGAGAAAAGACACTTCTCATTTCCTCACTTCCACCAAATTCCTTGAATCCAAACGGCCCCTTTGTGAATTTTGGATTCAAATCCACGATATCCCATGGGATATGCTCTGCGAAGACGTGTATTGCAAGCTGTCCGCGGGCGATCGTTCCAATAAATCATAGCGACGTGGAGAAATGGTCAAACTTTGCTCGGATCAAAGTCAATATTAACATCACAAGGCCTCTGAAAACAAGGTGGCCTTTCCATTACTCGACGACGTTAATAATCAAGTCTGAGTTCTCAGAGAAGTTATCGCGTGTCTGCTTGTTCTGTGAAAGTACTGGTCACGAGAAATCCGACTGCAAGTGGATTTCTGAAGTAAATTCGCCTTGAATAACACCGAGATGATGGACGGTGAGCGGCAGCAACTTGAGAGCTTCCTTGTTTCAAAATTGGATGAGTCCAACTTCCGAGCTCCTCCACCCCCACCGAAAGGAAAATACTCCCCCTCCAAGCCCAAAACAACCCCCGCTGGCCCGTCACCAGCCTCTCCTCTCCGTCGCAGCCACCACAATCCGAATTCATCCCCACCTCTGTCGGCCACCAGCAAACAAAACCCTAACCCTAGGCCATCTCCTCCCTTATCGGGTCAACAACCCGAGCTGCACTCGCATCCCCAACCCGACTCCTTCACCAAAAACCCTCATCGAACGTAGCCCTGACCCCCGCACCCCCCCCCCCCACTAGGATGCCACCGGATGCGGATTATCTACGGATATCCTCATTTGAATCCGCCTCCAATCCGGATATGGATATCATTTTTCACATCCGTCAATATTTGTATCCGTATCCGAAAGTTAGGTGCGGATACGGATATGGTAAAAAATAATATCTTATTCGTATCCAATCCGATATCCGAATGTTGGAGGTTGATAATGATATTCGTATAAAAGAGATCATTTTTCAATGAAATAAGGTATTAGATTTTTGATATTTTGAGTTCGAGAAAAAGTAATAGTGAAAAGTATTCGATTCTTATAAGATTAGCACGAGATATTTTGAGTATTTTAACATCAACCGTGGCATCCTAATCGGCATTTAGCACCGGAGGTCGTGTAATTCATTACTATAGAAGCTGAATGACAATGGATACGATGGAAGTATTGATATGTACACAATAATACCACAATAATACCATAGTATGTATCACATTTAATATTGTTATAGATGAGATAAAAAGTAATATAAGTATATCCGTTAAGTTTATCCTTAACCTTATTCATTTTTAAATAACCGATTAGTATTCTCATCTGATCCGCTAATATCCGATTCATATCCGATATCCGATTTTGACGGATACAAATATCATTTTTTCAATC
The DNA here is from genome assembly GCA_038442645.1 of Agave tequilana. Classification (NCBI taxonomy): domain Eukaryota; kingdom Viridiplantae; phylum Streptophyta; class Magnoliopsida; order Asparagales; family Asparagaceae; genus Agave; species Agave tequilana. The sequence goes on along the minus strand of JAVJIF010011976.1, from coordinate 47,801 downwards.
CACTAATATCCATATCTGCATCCGTATCCAAAAGTTGGGTGCAGATACAGATATGATAAAGGCAATATCTGATCCGTGTCGGATCCGATGGCACCGCGGGCCCCCGACCCATCTTTTGGATCAAGTCGGCAACTTGGCCCCCCGTCTCGGCCTCACCAACTCCCAAACCCTTCATTTTCCGGCTCTGCAACTTCAATCCCAACTCCTCCTCTCTCAACTGTGGCGGCTACATACCCTCTGCAGAAGACTCCCATATTCACCAACCCTCCTCCATCCCCTCCAACCTGCAGCCTCATCTCTCACCTCTCGTCATATACCTCACCAACCTGCACCAATGCCCCACCCTTTTGGAGAAGAGCACATTAAGTCTGCCATTAAGGAATCACTTTCGGAACAAATTCGTCTATTATTGAACTGCTCCGCCACGGCAACATCACAAGCAGCAACAAGGAAACAGCGAGAGGCCGAGTCAAGTATGCGTTCCCCACTTCGGTCTAAATGGAGACGCAGGCCTAAATGGAGGAGGAGTTATGATATTTCCAACAGTAGTGGTGTTGTCAAAGACAACAACAGGCCTGATGTTAAATGAGCGCGGTTGGGAATCCCCTCTGAAATTCAATGTGAGAAGGAAACTAATCATCGAAGAGGAGGAGTCCGATGAGTGTTGAATATCCACAGGCAAAAACTCTAGAATTGCAAGTTTTGACTTGGAGGCAATTGTTCTGGATCTAATGGTGTTAAGGCGGGTTCTGCGGCGCTGGCTCACATGTATAAATGAGGCTCTTTGCCTCGAACTGCCGGCGGGGGTGTAGGAGTGACCCGGCAATTTGAAACCTCAAATCTCTCTTCTGCTTCACCTCACCCCATCGTCACATTTATTTCAGAAACGCTCAGTCCACCAACACCATTAGTGATCTCCATGTTGGCAATCATTACATTGTGTCGTGTATTGGACCCTTGGGGTGTCTATGGCTTCTCTGAGACAACATCTATAGCCTCCAAATCACATTATCCTCAATCAACTTCATTGTGGCAAAAGTTCAAGTTGCAAGGGACTCCTAGTATGAAATCTTGCCTGTGTCTACGAAGAGCCCGCCCTCAACAAGAGACGAAAGTTTGGGGAACGCTTCAATAGTATAATTTCTAACCTTTCTCGTCCCATATTATGTCTTGGCAATTTCAATGCTATTTCTTCACAAGCTGAAAATTTAGGGCGATCCAATTACATGGAATAAAACTGAATATTTTAATAAATTTTTAAGTACATGTTGTCTACTTGGTCTAGGTTTCTATGGTGCAGTGTTTTCGTGGTATAAGAAACAGCCTCCAGCTCACCATATCCGTGAAAGGCTTTATAAAGCCTAAGGTAGTCCGGAATGGATATCGTTGTTCAGAGAAGCATCAATCCACCACTAACCGGCAATGGGGAGTGATCATCATTGTCCTATACTGGTGAAGCTGCAGCAACCCCCAGAGAAATGATGCAACACATTTAAATTTGAAGCCATGTGGGTGATAAAACCCGAATACAAAGATTTACTAGCAGAGGCATGGTCGGACAGTAAGTGGTCGGAGTTCTTCCAAAGGCTGTCGATTTCAAGGTTGAAGTGAAGGTTTGGCACCGGAGGCACTTTGGGTAGTTATCCACTCAGGTTAGAGAAATGAGAGATGAGCTATCCAGTATCCTGCTCGCTCAAGGGTACAATTATCATTTATTTTGACGATTCCAAAGTTTATGTAGTTATGAGGTACTAATCAATTTCAAGTATTTTTGAGTTTACAGATTTCAAGAGTTAGGATTTTGCTTCACTCTTTCTAAATAAAGGAAGGTATTGAAACACTCAAGTTGATTCAAGTATGGATTCAAGCTCGGAAAGTTAAAACGTGATTTTGGAGAAGGCGACTTGAAGAAGACTTGGGAATAGTTTAACTCTTATAAGAATTTAGATTTCTTGTAACAATTTAGATTGTTTAAGTTTAGAGTGTTAGATTGGATGCTCAAGAAATTTCACACACACAAAAAGATTTTTCTACAACTAGTTTATTGATTTAGTTTTATTGATACATGCTTAATCTTCTATAAAAAAAAATTTCTATATATATGTGTGTGTCTGCTTCTTCGTTTGATCCTAGTCAAAACTATTTTTATATATAATTATATATTTCAAAAATTACATAGTTATTTTTAAAATAAATAAAAATTTTGGGATATTCGGGCTTAGACGGTCGACCGGTCTCTATGCTGAAAAATTTTTGTGTTCTGCACGGTCAACCTCTGGGTTAATCAGGCATGCACATAATGTATACATGCCCTGGGCAGGGTGGTCGATTGATCGCTCGATCGACCGATCTACTATCTCAGTTTGTGGCCATTCTAGCTGATTGACTGAACGGTCGACTAATTTTGAGCTCTCTGTTTCTCCTGGCCGGTCAAGCAGCCGGTCAATCGTAGGCAATGGCTACTTTGAACATAGCCAAGGCCGGTCAACCGCTAGATTAACCAGAAAAGACAACCGACTTTAAACGACATTTTTGAATTCAAATCTAATTTTTTTTCAAAATGGTATTTTTACTCTGTTGGTGTTTTATCAGCTGTTTAAATCCCTAATTAACTCTTTAATGACATTTTTCTATTTTTTATAAATATGGGTCATTTATAGAGAGTTTCTAACTAAGAAAAATCAAGATAAATTCCTGAAAATTGTTTGAAAAAATTCAAGAAAAAACTCCAAGTTTCAAGTTTTCAAAAAGCTTTCATCTCCAATCATTTACTGCAAGTTTAAAGCTTTCAAAGTTTAATCATTCTACTGATTTTTCTTCAACAAACTTCTCGAGCTTCAATTCTTTACTCTATACTATAGGAAGTTGTTATTGAGACAGTTTGTGCCACCAAGTGGTTGTAATCTTCTTCTTCTTTGTGCTTTCCTCTTGTGTTGAGGATTGAGGTTGGGGTTGAGGCTTTGAACCTTGAGCGATCCTTGTTGTTGAGTTCTTGTGGAATTAGTGAAAATCCATCATTGCGATGAAGGCGGGACGTAGAGCACGTTGCTTAAATCTCGAAATAAATCTCTTGTGTTTGTGATTGCTACTCTCTCACACTCTTTCTTACATTTTACTAGCTTAATATTGCTCATACTCATCTTGGATTTATTTTATACTTATTACTCTATTGTTATCCCTTTTAGTTTATCGATTTCACTTATTCAAGTAAGAAAGCAATTGTGTGTCTCAACTCTTATTCAAGAGGAATTGTGGGAAAAAGTTTTAGAGCCTTTCATTGAAAATTTGGCTTCATTTCTTGTTTTTGATTTTACTATATAGTTGTAATTTTTTATTATTATATTTCTGCATTAGATTAGCATATCACTATTCACCCCTCTCTTGGTGATTTTATTTGGTATCAGAGCTTGGTACTCTTATTTTTTAGGTTTAACTACATTAGAGAGATTCTTATTTGCTAATCATATTATTTGCTTCACCCACTCGCACTCATGGCTGATAGTATTAAGACTTCACTAAAGTTTAATGGACTTAACTTTCCCATATAAAAGGTTAAAATGACTGTTTTCTTACAATCCTTAAGTAGTTGTGTAGCTAAAATCGCGATCAAGCATTTTGTTTTTCCCAAGGGTGATGAGGAAATATGGCCTGACATTACCGTTAAGGAGTTTGATGCTAATGTCAAAGCCCACTATGCATTGTTACAAGCACTTAATGATGATGATATTTCTAGAGTCATTAATTGTAGAATCACTTATGATATTTGGTGTCATCTTGTTATTCTCATGAAGGGACCTCTCAAGTGAAGAGGGTTAAAATAGATCTTCTGCGTTCTTAATATGAAAATTTATATATGAATGAAAATGAATCCATTGATGATATAATTACACGATTTACTAAATTCAAATGGTTTATTTTCTTTAAGTGACACTATTGATAATGACAAACCTGATAGACGTTGGCCCCTAGGGACATATCAGACTCAATAGGAGATCGATCGAGGGTGAAACTTGTGAGAACCATACTCTTGTCAAATCGGTATCTAAGGTTGGGGATTAAGAGGAAAGCCTTGAAGATTCAGTGGTTTGGTAATTAAGACTTGTTGCTTATGTACAGATACCTCCCACTGCATTTTGCCCCTACCTGACCGATTAGCTCGTAGTCGGGTTCATACAACAATCTTCCTCAGGTAATTGCCTAGTTAGGAGTCATCTTGATCTAGGTACCTTAGACTTAGACTTGGTGGTTTTTCTTTTCTTTTTTATTGTTTTTCTTTATTTTGTTTGTTTGTTGTTCGAACATTAATTTTGGTGAGAATCTGCATGCAAGAGTGGTCAAAGGACCTAATTTCATCAAGATTAGTTAGGAACGCTCCGCATACGCCTGCACCACCACCAGATTTTGCTCCAGTCATGGCAAATCATGTATCTCTTCAGGATAAGTTTTACCCCATAAGAACATCACTTCCATCCTACATTCGATTACCAGAAGCAAATGGTAACGACTTTGAGTTGAAATCTCAGTTTATAAACACTATTTCTAGATTCTATGGTTTAGAGTCTGAGGATGCATACTTCTTCATCATGGAATTTGAAGAAGTGTGCTTGATGATGCAGATTCCCCATCTTCATCCCTTTCACACTTAGAGATCTAGCCAAGAAGTGGTTGTATAGTCTAGCGGTTGATTCGATCTTAACATGAGATGATTTTGTCAAAGTGTTCTTGAAAAAATTCTACCTCATTCATATAACCGCTTTGATTAGAAAGAACATCATGCAGTTTAAACAGAAGCATAATGAACTATTTTGGAAGTATTTTGAGCGCTTTAAGAACTTACTTACCCATGTCCCCAACATTCTATGACGGTCATGATTACCCGATCAAAATCCTCCTTGAAACTATGTGTTAAGGAGAATTCTTAAAGAAAGATGAGAATCAAGGATGGGATTTATTTGAAGACTTAGCTGAAAAAATAATTCAGTGGGACCTTGTTCAGATAAGTCTAAGAATTAGAACCCAACAACTTTCAAAACTGGACTCCATTCTCTAGAATCCTCTATAACTGCAGAAGCCAAATTTCTCACTTGATGAGGAGGTTAGAACTTTTAAAAGCTAAAGAGCAAAGTATGGTAAACCAAGTCAACCCACCCCAAATGCCAAATTCAGGTTGTAGTTATTCCCATGCATTGAACCATATCTTTGAAAAGTGTCTAGTTTACCTAGCACAACAAATGTTACCTGACAACATGATTGCAGCATTTGCTAAACAAAATAATAATCCATACTCCAAAACTTACAATCTGAGATGGAGGAATCATCCCAATTTTTCATGCAGTTAGAATAGTCATGAGCAGCACAGACCAAATTTTCATAACCAATTTCTTGCTCATAATTATCAACCCAACTTTCAGCCTAATTTCCAGTCAAATTTTCAGCATCAGGCTCTACAATCTTCTTTCCAAAATCTACTTCCAAAGAGAAAAATGACTGATTTGAAAAGAGCCATAGAAACCTTGTCCAAAACTCAAGCTTTAAAGGTGAACAGTTATAATCAGGCCATCAATAGGTTAGAGGTCCAAATTAGTTAATTGGCTAACTCACTTAGCGAAAAATAAAAAAAACCTTACCAAGCCAACCTTTGACTAATCCCAAGAACTCTTTCCCATTTCATGAGGCCCAAGATATCAAAACGAATCAATGCAATGTTGTTCATATCTTAAGATCAGGGAAGTACGTAGACAACCAAGTTTCTTCACCACCAGTTATCACCCAACCCAAATCCAACTCAATTGAAGCCTCCACATCCGCAAATTCCAATCAACCACTTCAGAGTCTAAAGATAAGAAAAAAGAGAAGTCATCTAAAGAAGTGCATAAGCCTATAGTATCTTTTCCAAATAGGCTAAAAAGTAACAAATCCAGTGCACATATGGATAAAATTTTAGAAATGTTCAATCAAGTAAAAATCAATGTGTCACTTCTTGATACCATAAAACAAGTACCTTCATATGCAAAAATTTTAAAAGATCTGTGCACCAAGAAAAGAAAAATCAATGTCCCCAAAAAAGTCTTCCTCGCTACAAACATCAGTGAATTGTTATCCGAGCTTATTCCTATAAAATACAAAGACCCCGGATGTTCAACCATCGCTTGTACCATAGGACAGGCTACCGTCAACAGAGCACTACTTGATTTGAGAGCAAGTATCAACTTGCTCTCTCTTTTTCATGGATCAATAGCTCGAGTTGGGCGATCTCCGTCCAATATGAGTAATAATTCAATTAGCTGACTGATCAGTTAAAATCCCCAAGGAAAAATCACTGATGTTCTCATTCGAATCGAGGAGTTTATCTACCCGTGGACTTTATCGTGCTAGAAACACAACACATTTTGAATCCTAGATCTCAAATTCTGATCACTTTACGTCGACCATTCCTTACCACAGCAAATGCAATAATAAACTGTAGGAATGGTTCAATGCGTCTAACATTTGGAGATATGACCAAAGGGTTAAATGTTTTCCATCCGGAAAAAATACCTCGAGATTCTGAAGACCAGACATTTGAAGTGAATTTGATAGAAGGCTTGATGAGTGAACATGAGGAGAAACTGGAACATGAACCCGAATGTGAGTTCGAATTAGAGTCAGACGACTTCAATCTCGACCAAATTGTTGATTTCGTGGTAGAATGGGCCACAACTCTAACTCGTTTGAGTCTTGAACCAATAGACTTACTCTCAACTGATCAATATCCCTTTTCTAAATTGAAAGCTCTCCCCAATCATCTCAAGTACGTTTACTTAGGAGAAAAGGAAGCTCTTCCGGTAATCATCGCTTCTCATTTAACTGAGGAACAAGAAGAGTATCTTCTTGTCATGTTGAGGGATAATAAGGAAGCCATTTTGGACCATGGCTGACATCAAAGGACTTAGCCCATCAGTTGTTCAACACCGCATCCATCTGATTAAAGAGGCCAAACTGAAATGAGAACCACAACGTAGGCTTAACCCAATAATGCAAGAACCGTGTGAGTAGAAATACTCAAATTATTAGACAATGAGATTATTTATCCCATATCTGATAGTCAATATGTTAGTCATGTCCACGGTGTGCCAAAAAAGGTTGGGATTATAGTGGTAGAAAATGATAAAAAAAGAATTAGTGCAAACCCGTCTTCTTATGAAAATTTGAGTTTGCATTGATTATCGCAAATTGAATTCTGCCACTTATAAAAATCACATCCCTCTTCCATTCATCGATCAAATGTTGGAAAGACCGGCTGGGCATGAATATTATTGTTTTCTGGATGAATATTCTGGGTACAATCAGATCCTAATTGCCTCTGTAGGTAAAGAAAAAATCACGTTTACCTGTCTGTTTTGGACGTTTGCATACCGCAAAATGCTATTTCGGTTGTGCAACGCTCTAGCAACATTTCAACGTTGCATGCTTAGCCTGTTCTCGGACATGGTGGAATATTTTTTGAAAATATTCATAGACGATTTCTTAATTTATCAAGATTCTTTTGATCAATGCCTGCATCATTTAGAACTAGTTCAAAAATGATTCACTGAGAAAACTTGACACTCAATTGGGAAAAATATCATTTCATGGTCAAACGAGGAATTGTCCTAGAGCATGAAATTTCTAGATCTGGGATAGAGGTTGATAAGGTAAAAGTAGAATTGATTGCCAAACTCCCCGAGCCAAAATGCATTAAAGATATCAGATCTGTTCTAGGGCATGCCAGATTCTGTAAAAGATTAATTAAAAAGTTTAACAAGATTGCTAGACCATTGACAAATCTATAGTAAAGGATGTGTCCTTCTATTTTGACAATGGATATCTAAAAGCATAAGAGAGATTGAAATAAGAACTTGTCTCTGTACCAATTATCTCGGCACCTGATTGGACAAAACCATTCGAGATCATGTGTGATGCCTCGAATTTTGCTATTGGTGTTGTTCTAGAACATCACATTGATAATAGGCAGTATATGATCTATTATGCTGTAGGACTTTGAATGACGCACAACTCAATTACACTACGACTGAAAATTAATTTTTTGATCGTAGTATTCGCGTTAGAAAATTTTCGACAATGCCTACTCGAGTCCAGAACAACTGTGTTCACGGGTCATTCCATGCTGATATATCTTATGGTAAAGAAGGCTGCTAAAGCAAGACTCATTTGATGGATCCTTCTTATGAAAGAATTTGACCTTGTAATAAAGGATAAGGAAGGCGTGGAGAATGTTGTGGCGGATCATTTGTCCCGTATCCCCAATGCACCAATTGAGATAACACTAATAAATGGAAATTTTCCTAACGAACACATTTTAGCTATGTGTAACGAGCCCTAGTATGCAGATATTGTGAACTATCTTGCTACCGAGAAAACACTTTCTGATTGGTCGAGTCAGGATAGACATCATTTTTTCACGTAGGTACAATTTTTCTTTTTGGAAGAATTATATCTCTGCAAATACTGTCCTGATCAAATCATAAGAAGGTGTTTCCTGAGGACGAGCATAGGTGTGTTGGCATTTTGCTATGAGCTTGCGTGTGATAGGCACTTTGATCCATGCAAGACCGCTGAAAAAGTAATGCAAAGTGAGTTATATTGGCCTACTTTGTTTAAAGACTCTTTCAATTTTTTCAAGCTGTGAAAAAACTGCCACATGACACGTAGGATTTTTAGAAGAGATATGATGCCCTTGAACCCCATTCTGAAAGTAGAGATTTTTATGTTTGGGTATCTATTTCATAGGGCCATTTTCTAGTTCATTTGGCAACCAGTGTACCTTGGTTGTAGTAGATTATGTGTCAAAATGGGTCGAATCGATACCAACAAGGACAAATGACAACAGGGTTGTTGTCAAATTTTTGAAGGAGAACATAATCTCCCACTTCGGTGCTCCCCATGCGATAATTAGTAACAACTGAACTCATTTCTAAAATAGGTATTTTGAAGCCCTATTGCATAAATACTCAATATCTCACAAATTATCCACGGCGCATCATCCTCAAACTAACGACTAGGTTGAATTACGAATAGACCAGATAAAACTCATATTGAAGAAAACTGTATGACAGAATTGAAAAGATTGGTCTGTTAAGCTAATAAATGCACTACGGGCTTACCAGACTGCTTTCAAGACTGTCCTTGTATGTCTTCATACCGAGTAGTATTTAGAAAAACTTGTCATCGTCGGTTGAACTGGAACACCGTGCTTTGTGAGCAATTAAACAAATAAATTTTGATTTGAACAAAGCCGGCAATTTACGAAAACTACCGATTTCTGAGTTTAAAGGAGATACGGAATAAAGTTTATGACAACACAAGGATCACCAAGAGTATGACTCAAATCTTTCATGACCGATCTATACACTGAAAGAATTTTGTCCCAGGACAAAAGTTCTGCTCTACAATTTTAGGCTTCATCTATTTACTAGAAAATTAAAAATCCGATGGTCAGGACCTTCATGGTACACACTGTATTTCTACACTGTTCGGTGGAAATTTCCGATCCGAAGAACGACCAAATTTTCAAAGTGAATGGACAAAGACTAAAGCCGTTTTAGACCACTGAAGTGGAGTCAGATGTGGATAAGGTAATGGGTCTCTGTGACCCATTCTATAAATGACCCAGGCTTGTATTTTTCTCCTTCATTGTTAGTAGATATATTATTTAAGGGAAATAAAAAAGTATATAAAAATAAAAAATAAAAAATAACAATAAAGATAAAGATAAAAAATAAAATGAAAAAATCCATCAATAAATTCCTCTTCCTCTCTCTCCCGTGCCCCCAACTCTACAATCAAACACTAGATCTAAAGAGAGAGAGAGAGAGAGAGAGAGAGAGAGAGAGAGAGAGAGAGCGTCGCAACCTCTGAAAAATCTCCTCCTGGTTCTACCACTTTGCCGTGCCTGACAATAAATAGTCGCGTTTTCGCAGCCTTCTTCCTAAGCTAGGGGCGCCGCCAGCGTTCTCCATGGTCGATTTTAACAGTAGATCTGGATCGATTTTAACAATAGATCCTAGATCTACTGTTATTTTGTGGGCTTTTCCTTTTCTTACTTTCAATTCCTTGAATCTTATGGCCACTACTATATTTACTGAGAAGGATTTCTCTAGGATTTTCACCAATGTAAATCAGTATGGTCATGTATTTATTGATAGAATTAGGGAAAGGAATGAAAGTACACCTAAAGAGGGAGTGAATAGATGTACAACCTACTCTAAAACAAATAATGTGAAATTTAAAACTTAATTGCAAACACACAATGTGTAACCAAGAGTGAGTCCAAGTTCCCTGTGAAGGGCTCTGGAATTACTCCACGAGATTCCTCTGAATTATGAGTTGAGGTGCTTTAAAAGCTCTCTTGGTTGAACACAAGTGTGGGCACACAAACTATATCAAACATGTATATGATATGAGCAATTAATAGTGATGCAAGAAATAAAGAGAGAAAGGGAGTTGAGAGAGAGTAGATCAAACGCAAACACAGTGATATGTTTCGAGATTCGAGCCACTGCTCTACGTCTTCACCTTCACACAGAAGGATTTCAACTATTCACTATAGGTCTTCCATCCAGGGACCTCCACTGAGGAATTACAACTTATAACCTTGGAGTACATAGCTCCAACTCTCACCCTCTACACAAGAGGGAGCACAAAGTAAAGAAAAAATAAAACTTAGTGATCCAATTATCACTGACACTCTTGGTGATCTCAAAGGATCACAAACAATTTTTCTTACAATATAAAGTTTCTAAAGATAGGTATAAAATTGAATAGCTCAAGTGTTAGAAATCAAAGTGTTTGAAAAATAAATCACAAAGAAAACTCTTAGAAAAAACTTCAAGATAGATAAAAAAATGAAGAACAAACTAGATTCCCAAAATTGCTTTCTTTTGATTTTTTTCAAAACTTTGAAAACAAATAAAGAATTAGATTTGAATCTCATAAACTTGTTTTAAAACTCTTTAGAAAATGGGTAAGAAGGTACTAGAAAACTGGTAGATATACTCTTGAAAAATCTTAATCAAAATAGCCCCCAAAACCCCTTTATATGGGGTCTAGATGAAACTAGCCATTGGGGTCAAAAACTGCCCAGAATGGGCTGTCAGTCGACCGCCCGGTCGACCAGCAAACGGTTAAAAAATTAACCATTTGAGCTTGTCAGCTGACCAGGCCTATCTTAGAGTTGGGTAGTGCCAATTGGTCGACCGGCCTTATAGGCTAGGACTGGTGCACATCCAGCAGCCCTATAATCAGGTTTTTAGGGATGAAATCTAAGACTTGTAATACCCTAAAAATTCAAATAAAATACATAAAATTTCAAAACAAAGTTCTAATAAATCCTTTGAAATTCAAATATGTGTGATCAATAATCGACACATATTACAAATATGTTGAAATATTTTTAAAGTATAGAAATTAAGCTTTAAACTGAAAACCGTATTTTTCAAAATACTAAACTTTAAAATGAAAAATCGTTTCCTCCAAAACTAGTATAAATAAAAAAACATGGTATTAAAACACTTTTGAAGTATAATGTGTATGGATAAAATTCAATACACATAAAAGATATATCTATATTTTTGACTACAAAACTAAGTTTTGCTAAAAACAAAACTTAAAACACACGAGCTAGATAAATCAAAGTAAGTTTTTCTAAACACTATGAATCGTCAATATATATGGATGAAATCTAATATACATATAAACCATGTAAATTACTTTTGATTCTATCTATTCATGAAAATGATATATGTACATTTGAAAATCTAAAACGGTTAAAACGAAACAAAAACTTTTGAACTTTTGTGTGTGTATGTGTTGTAGGCTGTCTAAAAAATCACTAAAAGATAAGCCATTGAAAAGCAGAATTCCAAGTTCTAGACGCAAAGCTAATTTTGGCCGCGTCTCAACACCAAGGCGCGTGGGTCGAAACCCGCGTCTCAGCAGCACCAAGGCGCGAGGCTCGACGGACGCGTCTCAGTCGCACCAAGGCGCGAGGTTCGAAATCCGCGTCTCAGCCGCACCAAGGCGCGAGGGTCGAAACCCGCGTCTCAGCAGCTCCAAGGCGCGTGGGTTAACACCCGCGTCTCAGTTGTAACCGTCCCGGTTATAGGGTCAATCACGGCCCACATAACGGGGAAAGTTAGCCCCCATTATGGAGTGTTTTTAGGAGGCACGTACGCCCCTGAAACCTCTATAAATAGCCCCGTTGCTATTGAGAAGGGGTCGGTCGATTAGAGAGGAGATATAGAGAAAGAGAGTCCAACTCTTCAGCTAGCTTGCTGTGCTCAAGTTAGTCTTTGCCGACAATCTCTTTGAGAGTTTTGGTCGACAGAGCTGTGTTACTCCGTCAACCACCCGAAGAGAAGAGCCCTGGAAGATCTTAACGCTCACCCAGTCAACGGAGAACAAGATTCACTCTCCACCGCCACTTGAAGAACCCAGCCTTAAACAAAGGGAGGATTCAAGACTCAACATCCTCCCTCCCTTGTAATCGGAAGACTGATCTGTTGTAATCTTCTATCCAATTAAAAGAATTTTACAATCGAATCCTCCTTTTCCTACGCGTACAAGAGATGGCGACTCTGCTGGGGACTACATTTGTTACTGACGAACAAATCGTGACGCAAGGTGACGTTCTATATAAAGGGAAGATGGTCGAATCGCTTGTCGTCAAGTTCGACCAGGCAAAATATGAAGAGTTTCTCTCTTCCGGCTTCAAGAGCCCAAAGACCCCGCGTCTGCCGCAAGGTCTCTACGGGGACTTACCCCGAAACCCGCTCTGCGACCCGCGTGGCCTCAGGCGCAGCTGCTGTAAAGGATGTCGCGGCCAACCGCGCCATACGAGATACACGCGCCAACGTCTCTCAGGAGACCCGCGTGGTCAAGCCCTCTGGTGTCCAGCCAGTTCACCCTCTCCCTCAGCACCAAGCCGTCGTAGGTTTCTCTCCACCTCCGCGACGCAACCGAAACGCTGAGCGCCGACTGAGGAGGCGTGCGCATCAGCTGCAAGTTGGAACTTCTGATCGTCCAACTGAGGCAGGACGCAAGGTTCAAACTGGCATCTTGGCTGCGCCGCATCCAGCACGCGAAGTCCGCGTTTGGCAGCCCAAACGTGAGACTCCCCAAATTAGTTCCTCTGAAGCCCTACTCACCAGACGCCAAGGCGAAGCTTGCGCGCCTCGTCAAGTACAAGAGGCACGCGCCCTTAGGCGTAGGGCCCAGCAGCCCACTCTCTCTCAAGCGTCCCTGTCCCGACGCACCAAGCAGCAACGCGACAGCCGCGTCTCTTCTCAGCAGAGACGCCAGACACGCGTCCTAAAGCTGCGACGCGAGAACCGCGTCTCTGAATCCTGCGTCCAAGCTGTACAGCGCAAGGATGCCTCCCGCCCTCGAAGTTGCGAGGCTAATCTCTTCGATCCTCTTCCCATGGATCTAAGGGATTACTTGACGAAGAAAAGAAGTGTTAATCAAATCACTTCATCATGTTGTTGCCAACAGCTCATCTCTATGCTCTCGGAGTGCCGTTGTGATTCAGGCGTGAATCAGCAGTCTTTAGTTAGACAGCTGACCCTGATTCCCCCATCAGCCAAAAGAAGACGCTCTCACAGGCGGAGGATCTTCTCTGACACTGAATATCCCAAGCTCACTGCTAACATGGCGAGCAGGAGCAGGGGAAAACAACCTGCAGTCAGTTCCGAGGATGAATCTGACTCTGAACCGGAAGGAGTGTACCGACACACTCGCACCCGGACCGGGGCCATTCCCCCGATCAACTACAATGCCCTAGCCCGGGGCATTGAGATTAATGACTCGCACTCTGCCATTGCAGAGTCGTAGGCTTCAAACTCTTCTATAGAGAAAGAGGCCTTCACATACATGACGAGCACTCCTGAGGAGACCGCCAGGCGCTTGGAGCAGCAAGCCCAGGCCCAGAAGGAACAACTCGAGATGATTCGTGCTCAGCAAGAATCTATCGACTCCCTCAAGCAGATGCTCGCACAGTTGCTTGAAGACAAGAGAAAGTCAACCAATAAAGCCTCCTCTAAGAAGTCTAAAGGCAAGCGAAAGAAGGGGAAAGTTCATCTTCTGTATACGTAGAGGAAGAAGAGCAACTTACTTCTGGCTCGTCTAAATCCTCGTCGCAGGAAAAGGACGACCGAGAACAAGGAAAAGTTCATTCTAAGAGAATGAACCAGTTGGAGCAACGTCTTGAGGCCCTTACCAACCGAAAAGGCCTCCAGGAGGCAGGAGTGGTCCGGCCATATCCAGCCGAGTGGGACCTGGTTCCATACCCACCCAAGTTCAAGGCTCCAACCCTCCAAGCATTTGATGGGAAAGGTTCACCTAACCAGCATATCTACTACTTTAAATCCCAAACAGGGAATGTAGTAGATAACGATGATATCTTGGCACGATTATTCATTGGCACCCTGAAAGGGCTCGCCTTTGAATGGTTCATGAAGCTCCCAGAAGGCTCCATCAAAAATTGGGGCGACTTAGAGAAGCTCTTCTTAACGCGCTTCTTTGAAGATGACTCGGAAGTCAACATGCCTACCCTTTTGGCTACTAAACAGCGAAAGGGAGAGTCTGTCAAATCTTTCGTGGAAAGATTTCGGAACGTGGCACTTCGATGTCCGAGCGGTATGACCCAGGTTACCCTGGTGGAAACATGCCGCCACAATCTCCAAACCTCACTCCTTGCTCAAATAGGAGTTGCTGAAAGCCGCACCTGGAAGCAATTAGTCCAACAAGGTGAACAGGCTGAGGAGATTGTCGCCCGCGTCAGAGCGGAAGAAGGCAAACCCAGACCTGAGAGGTCATCGAGGCGCGCGCCAGACACATCCATCCAAACAAAAAGGAAGGATAACTTGGCAGCAGAGACCAAGTCCCCTGTCAAACCTCAACCGGTAAAGGGAAGTGGCTCTTCAAGCCAACCACGGGCCAACAAGCAGTATTCCTTCAAGGATGAACATGTCGACTCGCTCTTCAAATTACTCAACAAGAGCAATCGACTGAAGCTTCCTGAAGCTAGGCGCCCAGAGGAAGTCGGTAAAACCGATAATCCCAACTACTGCATGTATCACAGGATGTTGGGACACCCCCACCAAAAGCTGTTATGTCTTCAAGGACATCCTTCAGGCTCTGATTGACGCGGAGGTATTAAAACTCCGTCCAGAGCAGAAGAAAGTGGCGGCCAATATGACGTCATTCCTCCAGTTTGGAAGGCAACCTCCAACACCCTCTGGAGTAGTCCCTATCCCAAGAGGAGAGCTGAGAATGGTCAACACAGACCCTCACCAGCAGCAAGAAAAGGGCCTGGTACCTGTTCCCACACCTCGGGGAGAAGTCATGTGGGTTCATCCCGACCTTATGGATGGCCAGCAATGGACTACTGTAACCAGCAGAAGTCCAAAGGCAAAGCAAAGGCTTCATCCTGCAACGTGGTGTGTGCCTCTTCTCGAGAAACGGAAACTGATATTCCCTCGCTAACCGACTCAGAAGAGGAGATAGTTCTGACCGCAGAACCCAGTCGGCTGGTGGCAGAAACCCGTTCGGGGCAGCCATATTTGAAAAAGTATGGCGAAGTGGCGGTAACTCCTCCAAGACCCGCTGCAGAGCCAGCCAAGCCCTCCACGAAGCAACCCGGGGAGAAACAGAAAGAACTTCGGTTTTCTCGAGTTCTTTCAAAAGATATAGCGGAAGGATCCACAGCACCTTACCGCTTTGATGTCCTGGCTCAATTAGCCAACATCCCGGCACGGATTACGCTTTATGAGCTTCTCAGGTTATCAAAGTCGACCAGAGAAGCTCTACAAGAAGTTCTGGCTAATGTTAAGGTCTTCATGACCCAGCTACCAAAGGAGGAAGATGTAGAGGATTGCCTCCACGCCTCCCAAAATATTCCCTGCATCACCTTCACGGCAGATGATATGCAAGTCAAAGGGAAACATGATCGACCCCTTTACTTCGCAGGATATATTGGATCATCTGAGGTGAACCGCATTCAGGTAGATCCCGGGTCTGCATTGAGCATCATGCCTCGCCGGGTCATGCAACATTTGGGGATTCCTACTCATCGTTTGAGCCCTACCCAGACGACCATTTATGGGTTCAATGCCAATAGTACCCGTCCAATGGGGAAGGTCAAGCTCAAATGCCAGATCGGAGATCTGAGGTCGGAAGTGACATGCTACATCATCGACGCTGACACTTCCTACAATCTACTGCTGGGAAGACCTTGGATTCATCGCAATTCTATCGTTCCCTCTACCCTCCACCAGGTCATGAAATATATTGACGGGAGTGAAAAGGTGCGAACGTTGATTGCCGAAAGGCATCCGTTCAAGGGAGTCGAGAATTATTTCACAGATTCTCTCCTGTACCAGGACTCTGTGGAAGCAGATGAAATCCCGTAATCAGAGGAACCAGACTCTGGCAATGAAGCCGACACCGAGCTGGAGGAAGAAGAGTGCGTGTGGGAGCTAGATCCACCTGTAACGAGCACTAATAAGCTCGATGTCGATAATACCACCGACGATGCAGGCGGTTGGTACATTAATGAAGAATTAGATTTAGCGTATTTTTCTGTGTTTGCTTCTGATCCGGTACCGTCAGACACTAGTACCGAAGTAGATGATGATCTCTGGTCAGCAATGGATGCTTTGACATCATTGCATGTACTGGTGAAATCGTCCTTCGGAACCTATCGAAATGTCGACGATGCGCAAGAATCAATATTCATGGTTCCAGCAAAACGGAAAGGCCAAAGACCAATCCTTTTCGGACGAGTTGAATCCGAACCAATGTCCCATGAAGAGTCAGAAGACGAAGAGGAATCCCCTCAATTCAGTCATTATGAGCCAAAAGCACTCAGAATGATGAAACGCATGGGGTATGACTTAACAAGCTGACCCGGGTTGAACTTTGGCAAAGGAAGGAGAATGCTACTTCGATCCTTTGTGCCAAAAGGAAAAGCGCCCGATTATTATCATCAGACTCGCAGAGGGTTGGGCTATGTATCAACTCCGGCTCCATCAGCCTCTGATTCTCGAGAATCGTCAGGTCACGATTACTCTTCAGGCACGTCATCATGGGAGTCAGATGTCAGTGTCGGCAACATCTTCGGAGAACTTTCAGTGAACATGGTTTCAACAAGCCACCTGGAAGACGGAGATGAAGAAATGATCCAATCCGATACAGATCCTTGGATCAAACATTTAAATACTCTTTGGGATACCCGCTTTGAACAGCGAGAGCCACCCACAGAAGACAAGGCTGTTCAGATCAATCTGGGGGATGAGGCTAATCCTAAGCCCATCTTCATAAGTGACGGCCTGTCACCTTCCGAGAAAAAAGGATCTAATATCTCTTGTACAAGAGTATATAGACGTCTTCGCATGGAATTACGAAGACATGCCCGGACTTAATCCTCAAGTGGCTATGCACCGCCTCAACATCAATTCGGACGTAAAGCCTGTCAAACAACAACAGCGACGATTCCGCCCAGAGATAATGGAAGCAATTCAATCAGAAGTCAGAAAGCTTATAGATTCTGGCTTCATCAGGGAAGAACAACATCCCGACTGGGTAGCCAACATCGTCCCCGTTGCCAAGAAGAACGGAAAGATCCGAATCTGCATCGATTTTCGTGATCTGAACGACGCCTGTCCCAAGGACGAATTCCCACTGCCAATCACAGATGTTATGATTGACAATACATGTGGATTCGAACGAATGTCCTTCATGGACGGATTCTCAGGATATAATCAAATCAAAATGTACCCTGACGACGAAAAGCACACCTCCTTCAGAACACCGCTAGGGGTCTACTGCTACACCGTCATGCCCTTCGGACTGAAGAATGTAGGGGCAACATATCAAAGGGCCATGAATGCCATCTTCCATCAGCAAATGCGCAAAATAGTGGAATGTTATGTTGATGACATTGCAGTAAAAAGCCGCGCTAAAGGTGATCACATATCTGACCTAAAGGCTGTCTTTGGTATCATGCGGGCTCATCAATTGAAGATGAACCCCACCAAGTCCTTCCTGGGGGTGGCTAGTGGCAAATTCCTAGGATTTGTTGTAACCTCCACGGGGATTCATGTGGACCCAGAAAAGGTTCGCGCTATCCAGGAGATGCAACTTCCGAGAAAACTCAAGGAACTCAGGGGATTGCAAGGACGATTGGCGTACATCCGCAGGTTTATCTCAAATCTCTCCGAAAGATGCCAACCCTTCGCTAAACTAATGAAGAAGGGTGTTTCGTTCATTTGGGACGATGCTTGCCAGCAAGCGTTTGAGGAGATCAAGCAATACCTAAAACAACCACCAGTCCTTGCAGCTCCGATATCCGGAAAACCTTTCCTGGTATACGTCCGAGTAATGGATCATTCTTTGGGAGCTCTACTAGCTCAGAACGATGATCAAGGACGAGAGCAAGCGATCTACTATCTGAGTAGAATAATGACCGAACATCGGTACAACCTGATCGAGAAGGAATGTTTGGCACTGGTGTTCGCCATTCAGAAAATGCAACACTATCTGGCAGGCCAAACCATAAATGTCATATCAAAAGTCAACCCCTTGAGGTTACTCATGACAAAGCCTTCATCGCTAAATGGCCGACTGGCAAAATGGGCCATATTGCTATCTCAATATGAAATGCACTTTTTTCCACAAAAGGCCATTAAAGGACAAGCGGTGGCGGATTTCCTGGCTGAGCATCCAGATCCGAGGATAACCAAACTTTACGACGATCTCCCAGACGAGGTCGTTGAAGCCTGCCAGACCCAAACATCCTTTGAAAGGCAGGTGTGGTAACTTTTCTTTGATGGTGCATCAAGAACAAGCCCAAAAGGACACATAGTGGCGGGGGTAGGAGTAGTACTTGTCTCCCCACAGAACTATGTGATTCCCCGAGCTGTCTCGCTAACTGAGCCTTGCTCCAACAATGTGGCGGAGTACAATGCTCTTTTGATTGGGATGCAACTCGCCGATGAGATTGGCGTTAAAAATCTCGAGGCATATGGTGACTCCAAACTCATCGTTAGCCAGGTTCGCGGGGAGTACGAAGTCAGACATGAAGACCTAGTACCCTATTACAACGCAACTGTCCACATGGCTGGGAAGTTTACAAACTTCTACATCGACCATGTACCACGCAAGCAAAATGCGCATGCAGACGCACTGGCGTCTCTCGCTGCCTCTTTAGCTCTACCGGTTGGAACGGTGGAGAAGATATTTGTCTATAACCACGACCTGTATTGCCCGAGAATTGCTCCCGAGGATTACTAGAAGCCAACAGGAGATTCTCAAAACAAAGAAGCACTGGAATTGTCAATCGGTCCAGAGCCTAGAGACTGGCAATTCCCCTACATTGATTATGTCCTGTATGGCATCTTGCCTGAGGACACCAAAGAAGCGGCTGCCATTCGAAGGAAAGCCCCAAATTCTACTATAATGCGATCACGCGAACATTGTATCGTCGATCGCATGACGGGATCTTGCTCCGCTGCCTTTCACCAAAGGAGGCACAGGAAATATTAAAAGAAGCTCATGACGGTATGTGTGGAGCCCATCAACCTGGCCCAAAACTTGCATACCGACTCCAAAGGCTGGGATATTATTGGCCTAAGATGATCGCTGACGCCATCACTTATGCCAAAAGATGTCACGCCTACCAAGTACATGGCGATTTCATCCATCAAGCACCAGGGTACCTTCACCCTACGACCTCTACCTGACCATTTGAAATGTGGGGGATGGATGTAGTTGGCCCTATCAGCCCGCCGTCGTCAAAAGGACATCGGTTTATTTTGGCAATAACCGATTACTTCTCCAAATGGGCTGAGACCGTTCCTTTAAAGGAGGTGAAGTCATCTGATGTGATCAAGTTCGTGAAACATCACGTCATTTACCGTTTTGGGGTACCTCGACGAATTGTCCACGACAATAGGCCCCAGTTCATCAGCCAGGCTTTCCAGAGATTCTGCGCCAAGTTCAGAATCCAGAGTGTGTCCTCAACAGCATACTACCCCGCCGCTAATGGTCTCGCAGAAGCTTTCAACAAGACCATTGGCAAGCTCCTCAAGAAATTCGTCTCGAAAAGTCAACGTGACTAGGATGACAAGCTAAGTGAATGCTTATGGGCCTATCGCACAACTGTGCGAACCCCGACTAAAGCTACGCCATTTTCTTTGGTATATGGGTGTGAAGCCGTGCTTCCACTGAAAATCCAAATTCCATCTCTACGCGTCGCCTTGACAGCAGAGATGACAACAGAGGAGAAGCATCGACAGCGACTCCAGGAATTGGAGGCCTTAGACGATAAGCGTCTGCAGGCCCAATAACAAATCGAGCTTTATCAAGCTCGGATTACAAGAGCCTTCAACAAGAAAGTTAAAGTACGAACTTTCAAGAAAGGCGATCTTGTCTTAGCCGTCAGAAGACCCATGGTGATGACGCACAAGACAAAAGGAAAATTCCAGCCCAAATGGGAAGGACCATTTGTAGTAGAGTCAGTCTACTCAAATGGATCATATCGTCTCATAACTTCAAATGGCGATACACTTATGATGCCGATCAATGGAAGATTCCTGAAGAAGTACTATCCTTAATAGTACTCCTCCACCGATCAAGTTAAAAGTACACCTCTGATCAAAACAAGAAGAGTTTCTTCATTAATATCCGACGTCTCCAACGGCTAAGGATAGAGGAAAATGTTGGCTTCTAAGCCCAACATAAGTCTTCGACAACTCATCATGCTGAGGGGAATAGCATGGCTAGCCCAACTCAAACGGTAGTTGGTAAAGGCACCTCAAATCCGTTGACAGCTGAGGGTTTGCTAAAAATCCTGGATTCTAATCTTCATTAACATCCGACGTCTCCAACGGCTAAGGATAGAGGAAAATGTTGGCTTCTAAGCCCAACATAAGTCTTCGGCAACTCATCATGCTGAGGGGATTAGCATGGCAAGCCCAACTCAAACGGTAGTTGGTAAAGGCACCTCAAATCCGTTGATAGCTGAGGGTTTGCTAAAAATCCTAAGTGGACTTGACTCCACTCTCCCCTCCAAAATCCCTTACCAATTCTCATCCACAGAATGGTAGGTCTACGAAATACAATCGTTGCCAAGTTAACACTATACCTCTGGCATTTCAAACTTCACTTGCCAATTCTCATCAATAGAATGGCAAGTCTTCAAAATTGCTCATATCACAAATCCAAATTTATCAAGTTAACACTATACCTCTGATATTTTTAAACTCCACTTGCCAATTCTCATCAATAGAATGACAAGTCTTCAAAATTGCTCATATCGCAAATCAATTTCTGTCAAGTTAATACCACACCTCTGACAAATTACTGTTAAGTTAACATTATACTTCTAAACAGTACATCGAGTTTCTGTCAAGTTAACATCACACCTCTGACAGTCATCTTTTCTTCAGTCTTCCATATCGAAGCTGAAATGAACAATGCTAGGTTTAACACTACACCTCTAGCATCCAGGTCATCACCAAGTTCAACAATACACCTATGGCCATGACTTTTCCTCGGACTTCCTCGTTGAAGTCGAGATGACTAATGCCAAGTTCAAAATTACACCTCTAGTATTACCCTCATTGTCAAGTTAAACATTACACCTATGACAGTGATACTTTCAGTTTTCCTGGGCGAAAACTGAAATGCTTCTGAGTCAAGTTAATATCACACCTCTGACTTACATTCTTGTCAAGTTAACATCATACTTTCGACAAGACTTCCCGTTAAGTTAATATCACACCTCTAACGGTAAAGATTTCCTAGACTCCCCGCGAGCCTAGTAACACTTGTTATTCTCCTCAACAGAACAACAAGTCTACCTAAAAACATTGTTAGGTTAACATTACATCGTTAACAGTGTTTTCATCAACTCTCCAGTTGAGCTTAAACCTTTGATAAAAGCTCATCTTCCCTGGGGGTACCAATTCAACCTGTCACTTTCTTTTATAAAGTGGCAGGTCCACCAAAAATCATTCTATCCTTGTCAAGTTAATATTACATCTCTGACAGTATTATTGGGTTCCTGAAATAGGATCTTTCTCCATAAAATTTGACTTGTTAAGATTATCATCATAGTTTTGACAAGCCAAAGATTCTTTGCTTCTATGCGTCTGACTAAAAAGAAACGAGAGAGTTCAAGACAATAGAAGAGACAAAAAGAAAAGTGTCACTTTTATTTATATCCAGGCATATGAAAGTGATACAAAACGCTCTCTTATACAATGGGATTGAGTGTTACAGTTAAGGAGTACAAAGAAGTCCCTCTCTCTCTCAGAGGTTGCACTCACTCCTCAAAGCTGCATACAATTCCAAGTACAGGATGTTTGGAAGGGCACCAAAGTAGGATCGGACATTGTGGCAACGATCAGAAGCTGGTTGCACCATGATGCATGATGTAAACATCGAAGAGGTCTCTGGTTGACCGAGAACAATGGTGTTTCTTGAGGTCGAAAGGCAGCAGAATCTTCTGATTCCACCTGACCATCTGAAGTAGGGGTATGATCCTTCGTTGATGAACATCTCTTCCACCAGAAGGTCATTCCGTAGGCATCGAGTTTTCCTCGATGTCACTTCTGGGGTAAGAGAGGAGGTTTTGAGACCTCACAGGGGATGCTACCCACCACTATATCCACTGTTACCCCCCGCCGCCATACTCCCTCTGACCATGCCATGCCAGCAAGCATGACTGGTGCATCGCGTCCAAAGAGATCTTGGCGAGGGTTAAGTCCCCGTCAGGGACCATGATTTCTGCCCTTGCGGACGACGGGGACCATGATTTCTTCCCTTGTGGACGAACATCGAACAAGTTCGCCGGCCGAAATATTCTCCCAGGGGCCCTGCAAACATAAAAAAGGATGATCAAGCCTACCTGCAAGAAGCAACAAAATTAGAAAATCCGAAGCTTAGTGTACTTCGACAGAAAACACTAAGTGACAGACGCAGCTATTGCTGAGGACTTCAGACGTAGGAATGGCCCATGCAGAGAGCCAAACTTCTGTGAAGGCAGAAACAGACGCGAATCAAAGCTGTGATATACACAGAATTTGAACGTGATCTAGTTCAACACCCATGTCTAAGATGCAAGACGCAAAGAAAATCAGACGCGAAAATTGCCGTCTCCCTGTTGGATGAACAGGAGTTGCAAGATTCAGGACTGAGACCTCCAGTCTGATTTGAAATTCTCCTAAGTCGACAGCCTCAAGACGCGAGCTCTATGTGCAAAACCTGCGGCCAGGTACCCAGATCTACTATACTCGCGTCCAGAGAAGTTTAAGTCAAATGGCGCAACTTCTAAAAGAGGAATGCACCAACTAAGACTTCAGAAGAAAATTCAGATGATGAATCTCTTTAAGGGGATATTAAAATTCAAACTTAGTTGGGTTAAAAATATCTTGGCAAGTCGGGACGGCGTACCCGCAGAGGCCTCTATTAAGAGTTGAACTCTCTGCATCGAAGCGCGAACATAAAAGGTGCTCAAGGAGACTCTTTCTGTTATTGAAATCACTTGACAGTGGTAATCTTCTGAAGAGACCAAACAGAAGCATGAAAGCTCTGGGTCATCTTCATCCATGGAGGCAAGCCCCTGGTAAAGTCCTTGAAGGAAGAAGATGGAGTCTCTCAGAGCACTCGCTGTTAAAAGAGAATAGTCCAAGTATGGGACTGCTAAAGGAAGGGGGTAAGCCCTATTTATAGGCGAGCTACAAAGCCTATAATTAATGGCTCACTAATCAGAACCGTCGACCTTAATGACCGCACGAGTGTCAAAGTCCAATGGAAGGCTGACGCGTGGAGCGTCGCTTCGGGAAGCGTCAAAGACGCAGATCTCCAACCACCAGCGCCGGTTTGGCATTAAAAGGCATTAACACCCAAGCCCAATGGAAAGCCGACGCGTGGACGGTCGCTTACATCGAATGGTGCGAGTCCCCAGTCGTCAATAATGATTTGACGTTTAAAGATCCAATAAAACCTTTATGACAGGCTGCATGTAACGCCCGAAAAGTTGCACCAAAATGCAGGCAGGAGGGCCGCGTTCAAAGACCCTCCGCGTCTCTCAAGAGTGATTCAAAGCTGCGTCCAAGGAACCCAGTCCGGGAGTTACGGTTGAAAATCACATAAAGCAGTGTTCTGAGACTTATGCTTTCGATAAGAGAAAGCCCATGGCAGTCACAGGTATCTTGGAGCTGCGTCAACATGGCGAGATGATGATGGGTTTGCACCGGGTCAAAGACCCAGCGTCGCGTCCTCTTATATGTCTGCGCCAGTTTTAAGGAGCGTAAGACCACATTCTTGATGCATCCTGATCCCTGCGCCTGGATAAAGTTAAAGACTGCGGCCAGTGAGTCACACTCAAAGCTGCGTCTTTCGCGTCAACTTGGACCGCGTCTTCACTGACAGGTCAAAGTCGCGTTCCTCAGAACCGTGCCTCTCTTTGGAACAGCGCCGCGTCCCATCAAAAGAACTTAGTTCTACCTAAGTTTGTTATTCACAGTTAGTCAGAGAGCACAACCAAAGACTGCAATTGAAAGGTTGGATTCATCTACAGCGGGGCGATGAAGGTGGAACAAAAAAAATTTCAAAGACTTTTATTATTCAAAAATGGTAAAAGTAAATACAAACACTCTTGGTGAATAGAGTGTCCTTTTCTTTACAAAAGTAAAAGAAGGAAAAGGCTAAAAATCCTGGTTCGCCAAAGAACGAATTTGTTCTCTGAGGCGATGCATCTCATGTTGACGCGCCTTCTCAGCTTCCATGAGAGCCTGAGCCCGCAGCTCCTCCTCGGACAAAAATCTCCTCGCAGCCAGCTGCGCTCGTAGGGATTCCAACCTGGAGGAGTGAGTGGAGAGGTTTTCTTCAACCTGCATCTTGGCAGCCTCCAGCCCTTCCAGCTTCTTCCTGGTAGTGGCAAGTTTCTGCTCATTGATTGCAATCAAGGCTTCTGCTTTGGCTATGGCAGCCCGAGCACTGATGATAACCTGCTCCGCGCTCTACATGACGAGTTCAGATTCCTTTGAATCGCCAATCAGCTTTTGACGGTCCGCCTGGAAATGTTGGAGAAGGTGAGTCTCTTCGGCTATTTGTTCCTCCATCTCCTTCCGCTCCTGTTCTTGAGCAGCGAGAAGCCTAGTCAAGGTTGCCCGGGCCTCGTGAACTGAACCGGCGTCCTCTAAAGACTTAAGCTCTTTCAGATCACTCCCAACTGCTCCACCAACAGCAGACACGCCCTAGCCTGTGAAGGACCTCCAGTATGACCGATGTTTTCGATCAAATTCTCAAGAAGCATTCGGGCAAATTCGAAAGAACTGCCCCAGAGAGGATGAGATCAATACACGATCGCATGGAAGCAAAGAACTGCTGCACTATTTGACGTGTCAGTTCTTCCATGATATCTCTGGCCGAGGAGAATTCCGCTGATGTGCTCCCAGATCTCCTTTCTATCACTGGGCGAGGGATGGGAATCAACTCATCCTGTGCAGGAGTAGGGTCAACAACAGGCGCGATAGAAGTTGAGATAGTCACCAGCACTTCCGGGGCGGTTGCCGTCATAGCAGCCTCCACGGCGGCTGAAGTAGCAGCGAACCTGGCTTCTCCGGAACCCTTAGTCGAGGATTGAATTGTACCACCTGCGGGCTCGACGCTGGCTGCCTCTGCTGAGTCGACGCTGACTACCAAGTCCTCTGCCTGAGCTTCCTCAGCCCTCTCTGCAAAATACCAGAACGTCAGTCATGACAGCAAAAGGAAAATATTCAAAGCATCAATATTTCCTTACCAAACTGAGGGTCCAAATACGGTAGATCCCTGGGCAAATCTTGCAAGATTGAGGTCTCCCCGACCTCAATAATTGCCCTCTCTTGAGGCATCTCAGCAGCAGCCTCAACACCCTCCTACTGGGCCAGTTCCTATATTATCTCCTCGATATGGGAGGAAGTCGCAGCCTCGCTGTCCGCGGCCAACCCTGCAGCATAAAGGGAAAACGTCAGAACCTGTTCCCTAGTTAAAAAGGGAAACCGGGTCAACAAGACGATAAGAGTACCTTCTGCAGGAGCAGTTGCCGCTTGTGATAACGCCGTCACCAGATCACACCCGTATATCTCTTCCTCCGAGATATGTGAAATTTGCTCGGATCTGGAAGAGCGGGTTCATCACCAAAATCGACTTCATCGCCTGAATCATATTCGTCCTCTCCGGACGATGAAGACGATAGTTCAACGCGAGAAGCCTCGACAATTGAGGCCTTGCCACTAAATACCCCAGTAGTAGGGCTGGGATCAGCTACCCTCAAGCTGGGCATCAATACGATAGGAGACCCATGTTGTTGTGCCTCATCTCTCCTATCATAAGCCGAAGAAGGCCCTGGTTGAGTTGAGACCCCTGGAATTTCAACATCACTCCTTCCCACCAGGTCAGCCTCAAGTTGCTCAGCCTCATCAATTGCCACAGGCTCATCAGTAAGCTCCCATTCTTCTAAAATTACGGGGCCCTTGCTGCGCAATCCATGAGTACGAACAAGGGGGGTATCAGCTTCCTCCTCCTCTTCTTGCCTCTGCTCTTCGATACCAGAGGGGACGGTCTCTTCAGCCGCCAAGTTTTTCCTGGCCTTCTTCGGGGCAGGCTCAGCCGTGGAAGTAGAAGAAGGCTCAGCTTGGAGAGTAACGCCATGAGGACGTTTTTGCACCGTCTGTCGACGCCTTCTGGCAGACTGCTCTGTGGATACTACTGCTCTCGGCTCCCCTCTGGCCTCCCTCTGAGCCGCCTGATATTCATCAAGGCCTCGCGAGCGCTTGTTGGACGCCACCTTCTCCTCATAGGACGCATTAATGCTTTTAATGCATGAACGCTCCATTGAGTAGCCAGGTATCTTGCTAGCCTGGAAATACCAGGTGCAGAAGCTAAGGCTTGCATAGCAGTTCGGCGTCTTATGAGGTAAACGGAAAAGAGCCTGTGTTCCCCAAGCTATGCTGTAATACCAAGCCCGAGCACCTTCAAACAGATTTCCACTGAAGGCAAACTGAGCGTTAGGGTTACCGACATATAGTTGGTCATAGCCGAACTGTCGGGCGAAACGATTCGGCATATAAGGCTCGATCGTGCACGAGTTCCCCTGCCGAAAGAGCAGATACCCGGGCCGGATATTGATGAGCCACCAGAAGACTCCCGACGGCAGCCTCGTGAAGTCGTCCGGACCCACAATGTCGGCGAACTTATCCCCATAAGCAGCATCTGTAATCTCAGGGAAGCAACGGTTGAGATGATAATTTGAAGCGTTCAGAATACACTTCCGGACGTAGAACATATAGTTGTTGCACCAGCTCGAACTCTCCAGCCGCTGCACAAAAGGGACAACCCCTTCGCATCGAGATACTGGCGTCATCAGTGAGGGGCAGTGCATCACGTACTAAGCCATTAAGTACGTGTAGGGAAGCTCGATCCGAGGGTTAGGGGTCTTCACTCTCGGCCTTCCCTCTGAATCGACCTCTGGTTTACCTTGGGAGTCGACGATGGCCTCCACCCTGCACAGGCTCTGAGTCAGGGCCCGCAACCCGCTTTGGATACCGACCACCATTGCCGGAAGGAGAGCTATGGACCTACCATAGGCCAGCAGCACCGCCGGATACACCACGTCGGCGACAATCACCTCATTCGGCAGTGTCGGCACTACACAGCGCTTCAGCCACAACATGAGGAAACCCGCCAGCAGTGCCCGGTTAGAAATGAGAATCTGGGCCTGGTGATGGAAACTTTCAAAAACCGTGTCAGGTTTGAAAGTGTCTTCGTTTGACTCTGTGGTATAAGAACTCACAGAGGCGTCGATCCTCTCGGCGATTTCTTCGTCAGAGCTGGGAGCCAGACTGGTCACTGAGTGATCTTTCTCAGTGATGCCATTAAATAAGTAGCTCGCCCAAGACAGCTGCTTAACTCCTCTAGCCCTCCAGGAAGTTATTTGACCGCAGACGTGAAAATGACACAGTACCTCCCAGTAGGTCTCATATATACGAGGGCACTCTTTCTTCAAGAGATGAAGCTCCTCAGAGGTGGGGACGTATTCCTCATAAGGAGCATCTCCCATTACCAACCCCGAGACTTCATATAACTCGTGTAGGGCAAGCCCCATTTCTCCAACCGGGGTGAAAAACGTCCCCGTCGAAGGGTCGTAGTGCTCCAGGATCCCAAAGAAATTTTGAGAATTCTGTGGGATGCCATATTGCACAGCCCTGATCGCTTGGTACAATCCCACCTAGTCCAACAGACCTCCAAGTTTAGCGAGGACAAAGCTCACCATCTTGCCCCACCAGTACTTGTCAGTGGAATGAACCCACCCGAGCGGGCGGAAGTCAGTGGGAAAATCGCCCCCTACCTTCATGAATTAATTAATAAAGGTAGTGCTGAGCTGAGGGGTTCTCCTACTGGGTAATCGGACCTGAATAACCCAGGAAACAAACCAAAGATATCCTTCCCGTGTCCACCCGAGTGCACCTTCCTGGCGCCCAGTATGCCAAGAGAGACACTGGGAACAAACCGGGAAAGATCCCATTCCATTGCCCGAGGAACAGACATGTGCTGAAGGTAGGATAGGGGATACATTCTCTCCATATTTGGAAGAAAGAATTTCCTATCCCCTACCTGGCGAAGCCATTTGTAGTCGCCATCATGCAAGACGTAACCACCCTCGCCAATATTGTCGCCAAAGAAAAAGACGGGTTCTTCAATGGAATGCGCGAATCCGTCTTAAATTCTGCGTCAGTCATAAGTTCCCGGAGTGTCGCCATGTCGACTTTGGAGAGCCTCTCCCTTCGCCCCTTCGGCTTATCAGCAGTCACAGGAGCAGTCCTCTGCAACACGAAGGTTAAGTTGCGGTCAGCACCACCTACGTGCCCGAAGTAACACTTTTTGGAGAGAGGATCGGCGGAGTATCGCACTGCAGAAAGAAAATGACACTTGATCAGAAGTCTAAACGAAAATGATTAAGTGTCTATAATTCAGACGCAGAAGAAATTCCAGACGTAGAAATTGTCAAAATCTGCGCCCAGACCCGAAGGTCGCAAGGCTTGCATGGAGCCCGCGTTTTGAAAATCTAAGACTTATGAAAAATCTTTAAGTACTTGGGCTCAGACGCAAGATTCATGAGAACCAGCGTCTGATGTCACAAAATGCTAGAGTCAAGTCTGCGTCCGAATCTTTCACAATTAGAAACATTCTAAGTGAAGAGTCCGGAACGCAAGGCTTACTGGGGCCCTGTGTTCAACAAACAAACACATACTCAAGCAGATAAAAGCAGCAGGGTCATCAAACCCGCGCCTTGACCGCGTCTAAGAATCAAACACGGTTTCGAATCCGCGTGGCAGTTCTTCTTCAAAAAAGGGGATTTTTAGAGTTATAAGAACTCCATAAATCCTTCTAATGGTGAAAATTAAGCTTCATGGGCATTATACCTGAGATAGGGGCTTCCTGCAAGGGGGAACCGCCCCTTTGAATCTCAGTGGCGACCGCCTTTGAAGACGAGCAGTTTGCTTGGCCTTGGGTGCCATTGCTAATCAAGAATCCGATGTTAGATGAAGAAGAAGAGAACAAAGAGAGCTCCTTTCTCAAAACCCTAACAGATGCACGTGAAGACGAAAGAGAGATAATAATGACTCTCCCGATGACTGTTGCTATTTATAGGCATAGAGATTCGCAAAAGATACGCGGCGCTTGGCTCGATTGACTCAACATCGAATCATCTTGTGACGCGTGGAAAGCGCATTTAATACAGCGTAAAGTTCGCACGCCAAAGAGCAGATGTCCCGACGGTTCCACAGGACAAGTGGCAGTGCACTCATGGCATGGCGCGGATTCGCACCCAACAGTCGCGCCTCTTCAATGGACGCATCTCTTCAGTTAGGCCATTGTTGCGTCCAAAAGTCGCATCTTTACTCCAAAAAGATGTGTCTCTCTGAAGTTCGCATCCTTCTAATCAGGCCAATAATCGCGTCTGTCTTGTAGAATATCAGTCGCGTTCTCATTCCAAAAGATGCAGCCCTATGAAAGTCGCAACTTTAAAGCTGGCGTTCAGTCCTTGCTTCTGCAATTCAGTTCAACAGTACACTGGCACAAGCAGACGACCATCCACTCCTGGCTTAAAGTGCACCCACGGCAGACTTAAAGTAATCGGAGGGTTTAGACTGTGCATCTAGACACTCAACACGATCAACTTTGGTGGCTTCAAAGAGTTCCACAGTACACTCACGAAGACCATACTCCAGATAAGATCAAACCCGGAGCATTGACAGTCCAGTCATAAGGGTGAGCTCAGCTAGAGTCCAAAGTGTTTTGAAATCCGTCCCACTTAATTGCGGAATGTCGAAAACTTTGGAGGGGGTTCTGTAGGCTGTCTAAAAAATCACTAAAA
This sequence comes from Agave tequilana, assembly GCA_038442645.1. Taxonomy (NCBI): domain Eukaryota; kingdom Viridiplantae; phylum Streptophyta; class Magnoliopsida; order Asparagales; family Asparagaceae; genus Agave; species Agave tequilana. The sequence continues at coordinate 17,338 of JAVJIF010011976.1, read as the reverse complement.
GACAAGCCATTGAAAAGCAGAATTCCAAGTTCTAGACGCAAAGCTAATTTTGGCCGCGTCTCAACACCAAGGAGCGTGGGTCGAAACCCGCGTCTCAGCAGTACCAAGGCGCGAGGCTCGACGGACGCGTCTCAGCCGCACCAAGGCGCGAGGGTCGAAACCTGCGTCTCAGCCGCACCAAGGCGCGAGGGTCGAAACCCGCGTCTCAGCCGCACCAAGGCGCGAGGGTTGACACCGCGTCTCAGTTGTAACCGTCCCGGTTATAGGGTCAATCACGGCCCACATAATGGAGAAAGTTAGCCCCCATTATGGAGTATTTTTAGGAGGCACGAACGCCCCTGAAACCTCTATAAATAGCCCCGTTGCTATTGAGAAGGGGTCGGTCGATTAGAGAGGAGATATAGAGAAAGAGAGTCCAACTCTTCAGCTAGCTTGCTGTGCTTAAGTTAGTCTTTGCCGACAATCTCTTTGAGAGTTTTGGTCGACAGAGCTGTGTTACTCCGTCAACCACCCGAAGAGAAGAGCCCCAGAAGATCTTAACGCTCACCCGGTCAACGGAGAACAAGATTCACTCTCCACCGCCACTTGAAGAACCCAGCCTTAAACAAAGGGAGGATTCAAGACTCAACATCCTCCCTCCCTTGTAATCGGAAGACTGATCTGTTGTAATTTTCTATCCAATCAAAAGAATTTTGCAATCGAATCCTCCTTTTCCGACGCGTACATGTGTATACTTATGTATATCAAAACTATCCTTACATAAGATCTAAACACAAACAAACCTAGACCAAAGTTTTCTCGTCGATCTTCATCTCTAAGATGACTTGATCCAAACACGATCCATAGAGCTTGACTCCATCTGAGTGCTAGATGCGATATTGAAGCGCGAGCTCTTGAATCAACATGTGTTAGCTTCAATACTTTGACCTTGAATCCTTTGTTGAAGCTAAACACCTACTAAAATCTTGATCAATAACTGAAACTATATAAACACAAGATTATTAATAACTTAACATCATAAGTTAGTCATCATCAAAACTAAGGTGAAGAGCCTATAAGCTAACAATCTCCCCTTTTTGATGATGACAAAACTTATGAGGTTATATATGCATGGATTAAAGATAGGCTTCATAGAAACTCCCCTTAACTCATGCATATAAACAAATGGTTATGCAATGTAGCTCAACTACCAATAAACAATAAAGGACAATATGCAATAAAACTCATAAAATACATGTATATATGCATAAACGATTAATAAAACATGCATATATAAAGCCAAAATTTTCTCCCCCTTTTTGTCACTCATCAACAAAGGGGTGAAGAAAAACAAACAATACCAATAAAAATTTGAAATAAACCAATTGAAAGGATACCACTTTTTTTTACCACTTGATACCAATACAAAGACATGATACCAATTTAAAGTAAATTTAAACCAATTTTTTAGGTAAATACTAAATTCATTTTGCAATATAGATACCAATCTAAAATTATTGATATCAATATTGAAAATGTTAGCATTTTCTAAAACAAAATATTTTTTCATAAAAGTGGGAATAAGATACCAATTGAAAATAAAACTAATTGAAAGATAAATAAAGGTTTTCTCCCCCTTTATGAAATACCAATAAAAATAATATATAAACTTGTAAAGATACCAATTATCATTAAGAATAAGAATCAAGCTCAGCATGAAATCAGTTTGTGCTATATGTATGAACATTTTAATCTAGCACAAGAAATCATATATATGTATGTATGATCCGAGCAATATAATATCAATTGAAATATGATGCATAGATTTATAAAAACATGAGTATACAAAAATCAATTTTCTTTAAAATTATGTATAACTCATTACTACCACCTATCATGCACATGTTTTAAAGGATATTTTAATTTAAGAGCATACAATGCATGATCGCCCAACCAACCGCCCTTACATGATAGAGGTTTTCAAAAATATGATTTGAAACTATTTTAACATTGTTTGAAAACTCTACCAATTGAAAAATACAAAACTAGTTTTAAGAAAATTTTGAAACTAGTACGAAATCCTTCAAGTAAGGAATAAAACAATATATATCACATGAAAACATGCTAAATACAGGATAACTGATACTCAAAAATTAATAAAGCACTTATAGGCTCATGAATCAAAATTATAAGTAAACAAAAGATATATTAGTGTACAAGAGTCATGCAAGAAACATGTACATGAAAATGAATCAAGAAGCTTAATCAAAATGAAATTCCTTTATCAAAACTAAGAAATCATTAAAATTCAATTTTCATCAAAACTAAACAAACTTCAAGGTATATATATGTTTTGTCAAAACTAAGTTACATACATATCCAAACATGAAAAGAGTTCATAATGGAATACATGGCAAAAGCAAGTAATTCTAAGATAGACATGTATATATATACCTTTGAATAAAATTAACATATACATGAAGCAAAACATGAAAAAATGTACAAAAATAGGGATACATGTGAAGATATAAGAATCATCAAAACTAGGTTATACAAGTACATCTAATGAGTACACATGAGCATTAAGACACAAAAACATAAGAATCAAATATTACTCATTACTTGTACAAGTATAAACACAAGTGTTAATGAAAATTACATCTAAACAAGTAATCAGAACATGAAGCACAAAAACATAAACAAATGTGATCATTAGGTTAAATACAAGTGCTTTAAAACTAAGATATATACAATAGTTAAATTAAAGTGAGAACACAAAAATATGATGCCATATAAACATAAGTTTGTCTCAAATACTATACATGTACATCATAAGTCTAGTAAACACGCATTTAACATAATGAACATGAAAAATATGACATACTAAAAATCATCAATGTAAAAGCATGTAAATTAAAATAGGAGTTTAGAGATAGTTATCAAATCGAGTGAACTAATCTCTTTATCCCAAACTATGGTGGTCCTCCCACCAAATATCCTTTGAAAGTGATGCATCCAAAAATGTGACCATTTAGCTCAAATGCATCCACCATCAAGACACCCACACTCCCACGTCTTGTGAGAGCCCACACCCACATCAAATAAAGTAAGAGCGGATTTGATACCCACACTTTTTTGGGTCCATGGGGGTTAGCACCTTTCCTTACCCAAACATATTTATTTGCAAAATTTGAAGCATGTATTCTATCATAACAAAACTTTGCAAGGTGGCCCGTGTGACCACAATGTGTATAAGTGTACACAATAACATACATAGAATCATGTGAGTGAGCATGACGAGCATGTGTATGCCGTGATGGGTGTGCATGAATATGTGGAGTAAGTTTCTTTCGAAACATAGATTCTAACCTTATGTGGTTCATGGTATATAGCTCAAAGTGGAGCGCAAACAATTTACACTCTTCTTCAACATGCAAATGTCATTATCAATATTTGAAGAAGAAGTGGAGTAAGTAACATATTTATCACTAAAAGATGAAGTAATTGAAGCATGACAAACATGAGATCAAAATCATTTTTTAAAGAAACTTTTTCTAAAGAAACGCATTCTAACTCTTTAGAAATTAAAACAATTTTTTTCTTTAAAGACTCATTTTCTTTTAAAACAATTTCAAATTTTGAAGGCAAAACTTTATTCTTTTCTAAAACAATATCAAAATCATTTTTGTTTTTCAAAATTTCGTTTTCTTTCAAAGCAAGGCCAAGTTGAAATTTCAATGAATCCCTTTCATTGTAACCTCAACCTTTTCTTACAAAACCATATCAAGTTTAGAGAAATAAAATTTTCTTTTCTTCTCTTAACTGAAACCTTTTGCTTTTCAAAAATTTATATTTTGAAAACAAATTTTCACAAAATAATAAAAGTTCTTCATTCAAAGCATGGACATTCATATTATCATCATACGAAGAACTAGCACTATCATCTAAATGAGTATCCGATTTTACCTCAAGGGAGTCATTCTCTTGGACCATGTAGCATGTTTGCTCGGACTCATCAACTATGGGTTCTCTCTCCACATTGTTCGAAGCTTGATCCTTGAGAGAGCTCAACATGTTTCACACTACAAAAGTGAAATCACAATGAGAAATAATAGATAAATATTCGTTACTTAGTGTTCGCCTAAGTGCATGCAATGCTTGTGTATTGACCTCTATATGCTTGTCATTACCAAGATAGCAAACTTAGGGCTTTTAAATATGAACTCATTTTAAACTTTCACAAATCTATGTTAGAAGTATCAAACATAGGTGGAGTAAGAAAAATCCATGAGTGTAAACAAATATGTGTGCAAAGTAAATCTAAATTAGCAATCCAAGAATCACACTCTTAGGTGGTTAAACCGAATATCAGGAGCACTAGCTCTGATACAAATTGAAAGTACACCTAGAGGGGGGATGAATAGGTGCTCTATCTAATCTAAGACAAATGAGGTGAAATTTAAAGCTTAATTGCAAACACACAACGTGTAATCAAGAGTGAGTCTGAATTCCCTGTGAAGGGCTCAGATCTACTCCTCGAGATTGCTCTGAATTATGAGTTGAGGTGCTTTAAAAGCTCTTTTGGTTGACACAAGTGTGGGCACACAAACTATATCAAGCATAAATATGATATGATCAATTAATAGCGCAAGATATAAAGAGAGAGTCAAGAGAAAGTAGATCAAACACAAACACAGTGATATGTTTCGAGATTTGAGCCACTGCTCTACGTCCCCGCCTTCACACAGAAGGATTTCAACTATCCACTATAGGATCTTCCACACAGGAATCTCTACTGAGGAGTTATAACTCACAACCTTGGAGTACACAACTCCAATTCTCACACCTCAACACAAGAGGGAGCACAAAGTAAAAAAATAAAACTTAGTAATCTAATAATCACAAACACTCTTGGTGATCTCAAAGGATCACAAACAATTTTTCTCACAATACAAAAATCCTAAAGATAGGTTTAGAATTAAATAGCTCAAGTGTGAGAAATAAGGTGTTTGGAAAATAAATCAAAAAGGAAACTCTTGGGAATAACTTCTAGATAGATAAAGAAAATGAAGAACAAACTTGATTCCTAAAAACTTATTTTCTTTTGATTTTTTCTAAACTTTAAAAACAAATAAAGGATTAGATTTAAAGCTCAAAAATTTGTTTTAAAACTCCTTAAAAAAATGGGCAAGAAGGCACTAGAAACTGGCAAAAATTCTCTTGCAAAATCTTAATCAAAATCGCCCCCAAAACCCATTTATATAGGGCCTGGGAGAAACTAGCCATTGGGGTCAAAAACTGTCCAGAATGGGTTGTCGGTCGACCGCCTGGTCGACCGGCCAATGGTCAAAAAATTGACCATTTGAGCTTGTCGGTCGACCGTCCAGTCGACCGGGCCTACCAGAGAGTTGGGTAGTGCCAGTTGGTCGACCGTACAGTCGATCGACCACGTAGGCTAGGTTTGGTGTACGTCTTTGTGCAAATCGGCCGACCGGTCGACCGAGCCCTAATTCGGTTAACCGGTCAGCCGACCGCTAGCTGCCCCAGAATCAGATTTTTTAGGGATGAATCTAAGACTTGTAATACCTTAAAAATTCAAATAAAATGCATAAAATTCCACAAAAATAAGTTCTTATAAACCCTTTGAAATTCAAATATGTGTGATCAAAAATCACCACATATTACAAACATGTTGAATTATTTTTGAGGTATATAAATTAAGTTTAAACCAAAAACCGTATTTTTTAAAACACTAAACTTTGAAATGAAAAATCGTTTTCTCCAAAACTTGTATAAATACGACACTTTTGAAGTATAGCGTGTATGGATAAAATCTAATACACTTATAAAAGAAATATCTATATTTCTGACGTTAAATCCAAAACTAAGTTTTGTTAAAAAAAAACTTAAAACACATGAGCTAGATAAATCAAAGTAAGATTTTTCTAAACACTATGAATCATCAATGTATATGGATGAAATCCAGTATACATATAAAACATTTAAACTACTTTTGATTCTATCTATTCATTAAAATGATATATGTATATTTGAATATCTAAAACTTTTGAACTTGTGCGTATGTGTGTATACTTGAGCATATCAAAACTATCTTTATACAAGATCTAAACACAAACAACCTAGACCAAAGTCTTCTCGTTGATCTTGATCTCCAAGACATTTCGATCCAAATATGATCCATAGAGCTTGACTCTATCCGAGTGCTAGATGCGTTCTTGAAGCGCGAGCACTTAAATCAACATGTGTTAGCTTCAAATTTTTGACTTTGAATTAGCTTCAAAATTTTGACTTTGAATTCTTTATTGAAGCTAAATACCTACTAAGATCTTGATTAATCACTGAAACTATATAAATACAAGATCATTAGTAACTTAATATCATAAGTTAATCATCATTAAAAATAAGGTGAAAAGCCTTTGGACTAATAAGGAATTGGTAGACTTTGTCAATGATAACACAGATTTAGATTCATTCTATTGCCTTGAACGTATCAAACAATTCTACACGGGCATAGATGCATCCACAATTGACCTAATCCCTAACCAATTTGTTGTTCATTTTGACACGGGAATCTCCTTGTCACACTTGATACAATAGCTGAGGTTACACAGATATCCAGTCTACCCCAGCACACCGCACCGCTACCACTTATTGGCTATATGGCTATTATGGGTGTGCGATGCACGTAGTTGGATCGTGGTCTCGAGGCGAGCACCACGTTTCGCAATGTTCATTGTGTTGGACGATGAATCCAATGCAACATCCCTGGCCTTAATTACACCACGTCATTCAACAAACCGGTACTGCAAATCTTTCACAGGCTTATGTCTAGACAGCACCCGATCTGTTTGAAAACCATCATATTGCAACACCTAATTTCTAACTCCAAACGCACTCGGCGCTTGAAGTATTCACACCCAGTTTTATTTACCCGTATGTGCAGAAATTTCTGCCAGACAAGGAATTTTTGACATATGACCGAGTCTTTTGGTACCTGAAAGGATCACGAGTGCGTACAACAGTTGCCTCTACTAGGTGTGGACACCTACTATTATACTGAGGATGTACCAATAGATTCCTCTTCTGAGGAACAGATGGAGGAGGAGGACGATGCCGAGTTCTAGAACTAGCCACCACCCACGGATACTTGTTCCTTCATGCCTTCCATTTGGAAAGGCATGATAATATTTTTAGGGGACAGACTCGGCTCCATAGGCAGATGGAGGAGCAGACCGCTCGGCTAAACCGAATTAAGGATTGAGACGTTCATGATCTGCCAGTCTGAGCACTTCGGCCGGACCGAGTCATCGTCAGAGGTGATACCGTACCTTTATCATTTCTTGCATTTTTGCATTCATGCCATACATTGGGGACAATACATGAGATAGGTATGGAGGAGGGTACTAATATAGGATTTTCTTTTTATTTTTAACTTTTTTATTATTCTCTTGATTTTGTTTCTTTTTAGGTTTATTTTCTACATTTTCTTTTTATCAAAACTTTTGCAATAAGGGTAACAATTTTGATATATTTTAAAGAAAATTTAGTTAATCTTCCAAATTAGGAAAACCAAAAATAATGATTTCTTACAAATAGTCAAAATAATAAATCTTGTTTAAAAATTATAGAATAAGAAAAAAATTGGATAGATAATATGATCTTGCATGTTAACCTTAGAAAATATGCACTCCACACTTACACATTTTTTGGATGAAAACAAAGACTTAATAATGCCATAAAATAAAAAATAAAAAAATTATAAAAATATATGTGTGTAGATACTTGGTAACTAATTAAGTTGGTTAATGTACCTTAGGAAGTATAGTTAGTCACGCCTAATGGTGGTTAAAATAAATAAAACTCCTTAAGTTTTGTATCCTTTTTTACTCGAGTTCTTAAGCCCGTGGGATGTTTTTTCATCTGGTGCCCTAAAGCCATCTGGTTTAGGAGTCACCAGCTAAAGACTCACTACATGGGTAAACTAGAAAGCCTAAGAAAACTAAGTAAAAAAAAATAAATATATATGTATATAAATAAAAGGCTAAATGGTCAGAGTTGAAATCCAAAAATCTACCCTATCACAAGTGCATATTATCTAGGTTTTTATGAAAGATAAAATTATTCAATCCAATTTAGAATTCTTACCTTAATTGATAAACAAGATCGTGTATCTAGACTGAGTTCAAAGATGAATAATTTTTGGTGGACTTATGACTGTGGATCACTTTATTTTTGCAATAATATTTCAAAATTTTCTTTTTTTCAAAATGTGTTTTCAAAATACTAACATTTAATTTTTTTTGAATTTTGTGGGCGTACTGTGCTGAAAACCTTTAGGAGATAAAACTCCTCCTCTAGGAGAAACTTAGAGGTTTAAAGGTTTGCTGTACACACTCAGTGCAGTCACATCACCTGTGAAAGTGTGTAATAAACTTTATATCTAGTTTTTCTTTTGTGTGTTTTGCTCGAGGACGAGCAAAAGGATAAGTATGGGGGTGTGATTAGTGTTCATTTTTGCATAATTTTTATCACATTTTCCCATTTATTAGTATTATTATTCTATTTACTAATAGTTCTTCTCTTTATTTTTAGGTCCAAATTTTAATGGAGAAGAAAGCCCAAAATCCTAATTAAAATTGAGGAATTTTTGTGAAGCCTAAATGAAGCCCAATCATGACACCCAATTCTGCTAACAACTCAGAGCATATTTAGAGAATAGAACCTTCTACAAGGACACCTGGGCAGAGATAACCTAACACACTCTGGCCCTGGCCTAACGGCTGTATTATTGTCGCGCTTCTGCGGCCAAAGCCGCAGAAACGCGGCTAGATCCTGGCCATTAGCGCGATGATTTCTTCTGTGATCTTGATTGATTGAAGTTAGGGTTTTGGGAATTTTCCGAAGAGAGGAGTTGGGAATTTTCTAGCATTTTTCTCTAGGTTTTACTTTAGATCCTTTTGTAATTTCTTTTCTCTTGTATTAGTCCATAAATAGAGAGAGAGTGATTGTATGTATTTGATTAATGATAAGTCAATACAAGCTTACTTCATTTTCTTCCTCTAGTTTCATTGCTCATTTTTACATGCTTTTCTTCCTTGCAAGTAGAGTAAAAATGTCTACTTTCTTGCTCCTTTAATCCATGTCTAACTAACTTGCATTCATGCCTAACTAATCTCTAAATTTCTAACTACTAACCCATTTGGATGTTCATTATCTCAAATGAATCATGGAAGTTTTATATTTCTTAAGCCTTCATGCAAGTGTTCTTAATTTCCCACGATGATGAGAGCTAACTTCTAAATTGAATTTTTGAATGGCCCAGTGTTCTATTGATTCCTTTTGTTTAGTGTCTTGTGATTTTTGCAAGAGCCATTGATGGATCAGAGAGATGGGTGGTAGTACTAACTCTTGTATTAACTTAGATCTAACTCTAACTTGATTACTTACATGCTTTACTTATTCAAGTTGGAGTATTCTTTGTTCATGCAAGAGTAGTGATTTTCATTATGTTATTGTACTAATAAGATTACATGCTATAGATTCTTATCTCATGCTTGCTTCACAATAGCCTTTATGGGGTAATCTGTCTACTAGTCTTGTTATGAACAACACCAATTTCATCTCATGATTCATACTTTGAATACCATGTAAGAGAAGCCAATGGTTCAACTTGAAGCATTCATATACCAAGTCTAAAAGCTCAAGCAATCTCATGAGTGATGCTTTACACACTTGAAGATGCATGGTGATCTATTACCAAGGATTCAAGTGGAGGCATGAACTCCAAAGGGCTAGTTGCTTAGTGGTTTTTAGAAGATTAGTTAGCCGTGATCTTTTAATTTTTGAAAACATAAACAAACTTTCTTTCTTTCTTTTAAATTCACTTTCTTAAAATCTTTTCAAAGCTTCTACTTTATTTTCTAAAATCATTTTTTCAAACTTGGTTTCTTTTCTTTTTACTCTACCAAACATTCTCTCACTTTTTTAAACCATTTTTTTTTAGCTATTTTCTATTTTTCACTTCACATTTTCTTTTCCTATTTTCAAGCAACACATTTTCATCATCAAACATTTTCAATTTATTTTACTTCCACCTCAAATCACATTCACAGTCTCAACTTTTTTTATTTATTTTCTATTTTCTTTGAAACAAAAAAGGATTTCTTAAACAAACACAAAACCGAGCACATATTACTATCGCTTTCCCTTCTTGTGGACACGACTCATTTAGCTTCTTAATTTAATGATAGTTTCGAGGAAACAGTAGCACTATTCTGAGCACACATTCCATATTTCAAATCACGCATTTTTGTGCACCGTTCCCTCGAACATTGCGAGGATGATGGATAATAGTAGCAAATACTCATGCCTATCAATATATTTGAGTACAATATTGAAGTCATAATGCACAAAAAGAGGGACCTCATAGACCAAAAGTGATAAGTACAACATATATCACTATGTATATGAAGTGAGTCATTAATATATTTTCATTTTAGGAACAAAATAGCAAAGATTTTATAATTGATAATTTTTGATAATTTTAAATAATTTTAGGTTTTTATATGAATTGTGTGAGAGTGTGGGCTGCATTCAACGACATGATTTTATTTGTCCGTATCGAATCGCACATTTAACAATCTGAGAAGATGAAACGACCCAAAAGGTCAGATATATCGTGGACATGATGCTAATTCATGAAAGGGTCAGATGTGTCTTGCACAATATAATAGGGGTAAGTAAGAATATTTTATAATAAAATTCAATTGTTAATTTAATCTATCATATAATTTTCTCTTATAGTTCACATCAGACTTTGTGCGTAATCGATCTTTACAAGCTCACGGTATATTAGTTTGACTCCTTGTGGCATAATGTGCGAGAACTGATTCGTGACATTATTAATATGTGAGTGTTGAATGCTTGTATAGATATCTTTTATATTATTTTTATTTAAAAATATTATTTAGTATTCTTGCTTATTTTCTGAAATTGATGAAAAGAGCCCTCTTCATGTTTGATCCACAAAAAAAATCTAAAAAGAGGCAAAAACTTTCATGGAAGAGAATTCAAGTAATTATTTTGGAAACTGACGTTCACATTTTTAAGTTTTAAATTTTACTTAATACAATTCAAATACTTGTAGTGTCCTAAACAATCTGATAATATTGTTTGCGGATATTACATAATTCAATTTATACGTGAGATCTACACAACCTAAATGAATCATATTCCTATAAAGACATAATCCTCTGCTTTAAAGTTAATTTATGATTTTTGTTAGTATATATTAAAACTAACTCAAATAAATCAATAAGTTTGTAGTTTGATAATAAAGAAAAATATTCAGATGAGAAACTCAATGAAGTTCGAAAAGAGTGGGCAGGATATTGTTGGCCCAGAGGCCTTCCACTCTAGTTTTGATGATGATTAACTCATGTAGTTATAGTTTACTAATAATCTTGTGATATTTAGTTTCAGATATTTAACTAAGATATTAGTAGGTGATTAGCTTCAACAAAGGTGTTTTGAAGTTTTCACTTGGTGATTCAAGAGCCGAGCGTCAAGTTTATTTCTAGCACTCATTTGAAGTCAAGCTCGATGGATCACGTTTGGATCGAGTCAACTTGGAGACGGCGCTCTACAAGAAGACTTCGGTACATTGTTTAGTTTATGGTTTAAATCCATTGTTAAAGATTAGATAGTGTGATATGCTCAAGTTCACAACACACACACTTGTTTCAAGTTTCATGTTTGTTAGTTTTCGGTTTTCGATTTAACCGATCTTGGTTTTTAAGTCAAAAACATAGATATACTATATTTCATGTATATTGGATTCTATCCTTATACTATATGCTTCAAAGTTGTTTAAAGATCATGTTTTTGTATGTGCAAGTGTTTTGGAGAAAACGGTTTTCCTTTTCAAAAATCTAAGTTTTGGAAAATATTAATTTTAGTTTTTGGCAAAATTTGTAAGTCACAAAAATAGTTCAAAATATTTGTAACATGTCTTGATTTTACTCAAACATGTTTGTTTATCAAAGTATTATACTGAAACTATTTTTGTAGAATTTTAGAGATTTTATGGGATTTTATTTAAGCTAAAATGACAACCTTTTAATCCCTAATTAGAGTTCTGGTTCTGGCTTCTGCCGGTCGACCGAGCAGGAGTCAGTCGACCGAGTCGGTCGACTGACGTGCACAAACGTGCACGCCAGGTCTGGCTGGAGGGCCGGTCGACCGACCAGGTCGACCGCCAGAGAGCTTCTGCTCTCTGGAAAGCCCCGGTCGACCAAGCCGGTCGACCGGCAGAGAGCTCTGCTCTCTGTTCCAGGCCACGGTCGACCGGGCCGGTCGACCGCTACCCCAACGGTCAGAAATTTGACCATTGGCGGTCGACCGGGCTGGTCGACCGACAGCCGTTCAGGCTGCTGACTGGACCCAACGGCTAGTTTTCCTTTGGCCTATAAATTGGGGGTTCTATGGATTGTTTTTAACAAGTTTTTAAGAGAGAAAAATTTACATTACTATAGAGTATTTTCAGCAAATATTTTTGGGTTCAAAATTCTTATTCTTTATTTATTTTTAAAGTGTTTGATAATTCAAAGAAAATAGTCTTTGGGAATTAGTTTTTGGTCTAAAAAATTCTATATCTATTTGGAGATTTTCCCAAGTGATTTTCTTTGTTCAAAACACTTTGTTTTCTCACACTTGAGCTTATCATTCTATCCTATCTATAGGATCTTTATTTTAGTGAGAAGATTTGGTTTGTGGTTGAAAGAGACCACCAAGTTGTAATCCTTCCATCTTTGTGATATCCCTCTAGTGAGAGGTGATTGAGTTGATATCCTCAAGTGTGAGGTGATAGTGGAAGTGGTCTTTGGCTCCCTCTAGTGAGAGGTGGAGATTGTGTTTAGCTCCCTCTAGTGAGAGGTGGAGATTGTGTTGGAATCCCTCAAGTGTGAGGTGATTGATTTGTGTTGGCTAAGTGCCTACCCCTCTTGTGTGAGGTGGATTTTGTGTTGGTTGTGCCATACCTCTGTGAGAGGTTGTATTTGTTGGAGAGAGGAGTTGTGTACTCCTGGCTATTGTATTGCTCCAAATCCTCAGTGGAGGTTCCCTGTGTGGGAAGTTCTGTGTGGACGAGATTAGTGGAAATCCTTCTGTGAGAAGGCGGGAGACGTAGAGCTATGTGCTCGAACCTCGAAACATATCTTGGTGTTTGTGTTTGATCCACTTTCTCTAACTCTGTCTCTCTTTACATTGTGCCTTACATCATTCAATATTGTCATATCATACTTATATGCTTGGTTGTGTTTGTTTGTATGCCTCACTTGTGTTTAACCACGAGAGCTTCATATAGCACCTCAACTCTTATTCAGAGGAATCAAGAGGAGTTAGTCCAGAGCCCTTCACCGGGAATTCGGCTACACTCGTAGGTTACACTAAGTGTGTTGCATTAAATTTTTAATTCCGCATTAGTTGACCATTAGATTAGCGAGTCACATATTCACCCCCCTGAAAAACACCTAGAGGGGGGTGAATAGGTGTAAGTGCTAATCTAGAACTAAATGCAAAACTAAGTGCGCTAAATGCGGAAGCTAATGCAAATCTTGCACAAACTTAATACAACACAACAAGTGTAGCCGAATTCCCCGTGAAGGGCTCTGGACTAACTCCTCTTGATTCCCCTTGAATGGGTTGAGGTGCTATGTGAAGCTCTTGTTGGTTAAGTATAAGTTAGGCACACACACAAGCAAGCCAAGCAAATACAAGATATAGCAATATGAAATATGCAAGGCAATACAAGCAAATAGATATGATATGGCAATATGAATTATGCAAACAAAGCAATATATGATATGAATGAGGTATGATGCTTTGCACAATAAATGAGAGAGAGAGTTAGAGAGACAAGGGATCAAACGCTAAGACCAAGATATGTTTCGAGGTTCGAGCACCTTGCTCTACATCCCGCCTACACCACCGTGTAGGATTTCCAATCCACTATAGGAGTACCGAACTCCTCTTTCAATGCCACCGAGGCAATACAACCACAATCCACCTCTACCGAAGAGGGATCCAAACTCAATACCACTCCGATCAACCTCTACCAAAGAGGGATACAATAAAAGTAAGGAGGGTTTACAACTTAGAGGCTTAACCTCAAACACTTCTATTTTTCTCTCTTTTCCACAAAACAAAGATCCTAATAGATTAGGATAGTATGATAGCTCAAGTGTGGAAATAAGGTGTTTTGGAAACAAGAAACAAAGAAAAACTAATTGGGAAGTCTCTTGTAAAAGATAGAAAATGAAAAGACAATCAAATCCAAAACCTAGTTTTCTTTGATTTTTCAAAAACACAAAACAATAAAGATGAGAAGTTTAAAGCCCAAAAACTCTTTTTAAAACTCTTTTAAACACTTCAGAAAACTGGAATTTTTTCTCTTCAAAATCTTGGCCAAAATCCCCAAAGAGATGGGGTTTATATAGGTCCATCAGAAAACTAGCCGTTAGGCTGAGCTGGCAGCCTGACAGGCTGACGGTCGACCAGCCCGATCGACCGCCAACGGTCTAAAATATGACCGTTGGGCAACCACGGTCGACCGGCCCGGTCGACCCAAACAAACAGAGAGCTCTGCTCTCAGCCCGGTCGACCCGGACGGTCGACCGTCCCAGTGACTCCAAAGGTGCACAGATTTGTGCACGTCGGTCGACCGGCCCGGTCGACCGACTTCAACCAAGTCGACTAGGTCAGGTTGACTAGTCGACTGATTGAAGCCTGGAACAGAAATCTGGGTCAGAAAACACATGTAAAATATTTTTCTAAAAATCTTTTAACACTTCTAAAATCCACAAAACTTGTTTTAACATTTTGTATTGAAATACAAACTTGTGATAAAAATTTCAAGACATATATCAATCATATCAATTCATTTTTGAGTCTTGCAAATTTTATCAAAAACAAGACTTGTATTTTTATCAAACTTGATTTTTCAATACATGAATAGGATAGTCAAAATAAGTTTCTAGCAAGTTTAAAGCATGTATGTATATCTAGAACATATCTAATATACATAGAAATAGAGTAAACTGTTTTGATCTACTATTCATGAAAACAAACCAAAACATAAATCTTTTGTGTGTTGTGCACTTGAGCATATCAACTATACTAAGCTTTACAAATGGATCTAAAACAACTATCTAAACTATGGATACCTAAGTCTTCTTGATGATCTTCATCTTCAAGTTGACTTGCTCCAAAACTCCATCCATGGGCTAGGCAACAGTGTGATCTTTAAGCTTTGGCCCTGGAATCACTATGAAAAGCTTCTAAACTCCTTGTTGAAACTAATCACCAACTAATATTGGTTAATGATCTGAAACTTAAACAAACACAAGATTATTAGCAAACATAACTACATGAGTTAATCATCATCAAAACTAGGGTGGAAGGCTTTGGGCCAACAATCCCCCCTTTTTGATGATGACAAAACTCATGGAGTTATATATGCATGGATTAAAGTTAAGCTTCAAAGAAGCTCCCCCTTAACTCATGCATAAACAAATAATCAAAATATATGCAATGAATGTACATAAACATGTATGCATCAATATGCATAAAACATATTCTAGAAGCTCTAGTTACCATTAAATTAATAAAACATTAACAAGAACACTAGATGCTCTAGATACCAATAAAACTTAATATATGCAAAAACATAAGTATGCATATATAAAACAAACTCAAATTATTCTCCCCCTTTTGTCAATCATCAACAAAGGGGTAAACAAATAAACAATAAATGAGGGGTAAAAATCTTCTCCCCTTTTTAAGTCAATCAAAACAATAAAATATGTTCTCCCCTTTTTGTCTAAAACAAAAACAAAGTCAATAAGGGGTGACTTTAAACAACATGATATCAAATAGAAAAATATTGTCAATGAAGCATCTTGATATCAATTGAAATAAACAAAGATCAATAAATGTTATATGCTATATACATTCATGAAGAGGAAGACGCTAAGTTAGCTTCCCTACACATATGCATTACATGAAAGAGGGATGTTAAGCCCTAATTCACATAACACACATTATGTAATGCATAAGAGGAGATGTGAAGCTCCCCCTACACACGTGTACCACATAAAGAAGAGATGTTAAGCTCTTCAATACAAGATACACTCATCATGAATCTATATGTAGAAGAGATGTTAAGCTCTCCTTGCATATAGTAAATACAAATCAAAAACTTTTGTATTTTACTTTAAACAAAAAATTTTAGATACCAATTTACAAACACAACACATCTTGATATCAAAAGATAGTATTTTTCTTTTAAGAGTATGATATCAATTTAAACTTTTATTTTCTTATCATAAAGCAAGGAGTGGAAATACACAATTGAAATATGAAAATCGAATTTCCTCCCCCTTTATGGAATACCAACAAAAACTATGCATAGGCTTGAAATAAGATACCAATTGAAAACTAAATCAATTGAAATAAAGTGAAGCTCAAGCGCTAGCATAAACAAAATTTGTGCTAAAGATATAGGAAATATAGTAGCACAAATAAGTATATGTGTATGAAATAGGATGAGTACCAATCACCAATTGATGATCCAATTGAAAGTATACATACACAAACACATATAGTATACAAAAGATCCAAATTGATACCAATTGAAAGAGTTCAATGATACCAATTGACGTAACAAAAAGTCCAAGTGTATACATCATATTACTATACCTCCCAGTCAAGGTTCAAGTTTTTAAATGATTTTCATTTTTAAGCATACAAGACCATGATCTCCCATCCATCCTCCCATAAAGGGTAGGGGTTTTCAAAATAGATTTGAAAAGTAATTTTGTTTGAAAATCACTACCAAATTGAAGAATACGAACTAGTCAAAATGAAAAACTGTTAACTAGTGCGAAATCCTTCAAGTAAGGAATAAACTAAAAATAGTTTTCATGAAATAAGAAATCCACATGAAAATCAACACTCTAATCCAATTAAGCATTTTTGACTCATGAAAACAAAACATGAGCAAGCAATAAAGTGAGTGTACAAATACAATGTGAATATCATAATCATGACAATATTCAATTAAGCTCAATTATTCCTTTAAACATTGAAAACACGAAAATCATCAAACTTGTTTAATCTTCAATGGCAATATGTATGTCATGTACAAATTAAAATATACATACATATCCAAAACAAAAGAGTCCACAAATATATATGCATAAAGGTACGTGGCTCAAGGATAAACATGTATATCTAATAGTTTGGACATGATAGACAATACATGTAGTTACACAATTAGACA
>JAVJIF010011975.1:0-132538 GCA_038442645.1 Agave tequilana | reverse complement strand
CTTCATTGATACTAGTACAAGAGCCACGATAGAGGTAGGGCTGTAACTACTCCAGGAAGAACTGGCTCGACAACCAACATCAGAGATGTAGGGCTGTTGATTACCCTTAGCCGAGTAGTAGCCAAGATTGGCGGCGTCAGGGAAACCATCATTATCTCACGAACCGATTCAGCTGGAAATGTGATTGGTTCCGTGAAAGAAAGAGCAGCCCTCATCTCCTCAGCCACCATAGAGTCACCAGCAGGCTCCCGTTGGTATGAAGGCAGGTTCCGATACAAGACTACCAACTGCAATACAAGACTACCAACTCTGCGACATCTACAGTAGTTGAAGTACTTGTCTCCTCCCTGATTCCCCAGGAATGCTCGCTGGTTCCCTCGAAGTTGATGCACCCAAAGGCGGAAGACCTGCAAGAGTTCTTTATTAAAACAAGGGTAAAAGTATAATAATATAAAAAATAAAGATTGCTTACAAATGGCTATGATATTCCCAAGAGGTGATGAAGTCATAACAGACACCGTCTCAACCGCCTCAACGACAATGTGCCCCGGACTCCCTCAATGGCAACGCTAACTCCAGTAGGCTCCATAGAAGAAATCCTGACAGTGATAGAAGAAGCACCAGAAGCGATCTCAGGGAGGACTTCATCTGTCTTGAAGGCTTCCGTAGCTGGAATGTCTGGTTCGCCTTCGCTCGCCGTGGGCTCCGCAACCCATTCCCCGGAGCTTTAAGCCATTGGGCTTTCTTTTGAAGCACCAGCACCAGAAGGACTGATATCAGCCACGCCACCCTCAGAATCCTCAGAAACGACGAAGTAGCTGGCTTCGTCACCCTCTCGGTAGGTGAACAATGGATCATAATAATTCCCTTGTTCTCTTGCAGTTTCGGTCCAGAATCACAAGTTAAACAAGTTAGCTACATGAGAGAAGAGGAAATAAAAAAATACATATGTGTGTGTGTTGTAAAAGTGAAATAGTCTTACCCAAGATGGAACAGCTTTGTCAGTTTCCTATTTTTGCGCCAATAGTTTGATAACTAACGGGGCAGGAGGAGGGGCAATTGCAGCCAATTCACTCTCTGCAATAACAGGAGCATGACGGCAGGGCTTCTTCACCACCCTCTTTCTGCGAGGTCCACCCTTTCGCTTGCGCTTAAAGTGAACATCAGGATCCTCCTCCTCTTTCACTTTCACTTCTTCCATGGGGGTCGTGCCTACCCCATCGGGAGCATCTGATTAGTCTATAGTTCTACATTATTATATCACATTTTCTCACCGATTTATGAATAAAATGTCAGTCTAAACTGTGTTTGGTCTCTCTTGCAGATAATCAAGACAAGGAGGGCAAAAAGGGTAATAAGAGCTTAATAAAACTATTCGGGTAATTAAATTCGGATTTCTTGGAGATCAAGAAAGGGAACTTCTAGAATGCATTGAACCTAGACTTTGTACACGTCAGTCGAAGATCCGGACGAATATACCCGAATCGGAGCATATCTAGAAGGTCCCCGAAGCGTCGCTCATCTCCGTACCAAAACCAGGATCTAGGTCCCTGGTATTTCCATGAAAAAGTGACAATAACCGCGTTTCTGCTGCAATCTGGTGGAGCCACGCGTCGATCTTTGACGCGTGGCCCCGTCTCGTCTTCTGGAACCTACTTTTGCCTATAAAAAGGGCAGGGATTGGCCAAAACGCAAGGAGATGGGATTTTAGGCTAAGTTTTCTCTCTTTTGTTGTAGGTTAGGATTTTCTTTATCTTTTATTTTGTATTTTCATTTTGTTATTAGATCTTGTAGTAGGGCTGAGAGATTTAGAGAGATATTGATGTAATAGATGGTGACAATCTATGTAAAGCTGTCTTCTTACTTCTTCAATGTAATTTTCTCTATCTTCTACATGATTCTTAACTAATCTTTTCTTCTCATGACAATCTAACTACTAGCCACTAACCATCTAACCACTTACTTGATAATTCACATGAATCTAATAGCCTTTACAAGGCCTTGCTCTTGCAAGAGCCATTGATGGCTTATGATGATGGATTCCAACATTCTAACATTCTAGCACCTAACCCACTAACTTATAACTTGCAATATCTTCTTTATTTCATGCTCACCTCTAATAGGTTTTGATGATTTAATAGTACCTTGAAACTTGTTATGTGGTATGGATGTGTAGTTTGAATGTAGAAGAACTATCTTATGGGCCATGCTCTGTATCGTCTCTTGAAGCTAAGGATTAGTGATGACCAAGGACCCATGTGAGGCAACTATCACTAAGAGGTTAGCATGGTTAGTAGAGCAATTAGTAGTTAGTAGCAATGAGTTTTCTTTTACTTTGTTTTAAAAACCAACTCCAAAATCTTTTATCATTTTTTCTATCGTTGTTTTTACCATCCTCTAGTTTACCTTTGTGTTCATTTTCTTTACCACAAGTTTCATTCTCTTTTCTATTTTATTTTCCACAACCTCTTCTTCTTGTTTCCTCGCCCTTCTCTATCTATCACTTTGAATTTCTTTTTTTATTTTATTTTTTATTCTTTAACAAAGAAGAACTTGTTAACAACCGACGAGAATAAAGACTGTTAATGCTTCTATCGCCTCCCGTCCCTGTGGATTCGACCTGTTGAGTCAATACTATAACGGAAGTATCAAGGGAACATTAGCACATACAAGCTTTTCATTTATTTCATAAAATACACGTTTCTGAGTGCTGGTTCCGCCTCGATCAAATTTTTGGCGCCGTTGCTGGGAACGGGAATAGTTTTGATTTCACGTTTTTTGTTAACATTTTCTTCTCTATTTTGGTGTGCAGGGCAATTTTTACAGATTCTTTGTATTATAGAAGGATACTATTGCTTGCCTCTCCCCGCTCTAGAAAGCAGAAATCTTGCTTCTTACACTTTGCTGCGAAAATCAAAGCAAAGTCGCGTAAGCGCGGCAATTTGTGGCAATTGTACTTTGTCTTTTGCAGGGACTTTGCAAGTTGCATATATTATTATATTCTGCTGCCAATTTTCTGTTTTGATTGCCTTCACACTATAATAAATTAAAGAACTAAAATACAGTATTTGGACGCTTTTTAATATGGTTTAGACATTTACATTTAGGCACGTGTCAATTCAATTCCAATATACTGTATTTTGTTCTGTTGTTGTGATCTGAACTGAGGTGTACATATAGCATTGCATATAGCATAGGACAAACACGTGGGTGAATTATCGCTTAATGTTATTTTCTTATCTATATTGCATACTTGCACGAATAGAAATTAAGGACAAAACTCATACAAGATAAGGTGGAATTTCATCACCCTTCCTTAGCCCAAAAATCACCTCCCCACTCACACAACCCAAGCCCTAATAAAAATTAATAGACGTTGATCCCTAGGGACATCTCAAACTCATTAAGAGATTGATCAAGGGTGAAACTTATTTTGAATCTTACTCTTGTGAAATCGGTGTCTAAGATTGGGGATTAAGAGGTAACGCCTCGAAGATACCGTGTTTTGGCGTAATTAAGGCTCGTTGCTTACGTACGGATACCTCCCATCGTATTTTGCCCCTACCTGACCGATTAGCTTGTGGTCGGATTCATACAACAACCTCCCCTGGGTAATCGGCCAGTTAGGAGTCGTTTAGGTCTAGGTCAACCTTAATATAGGCTTGGTTTTGATTTTTTTCTTTTCTTTTTGTTTGTTGTTTGCTTTTTCCTTTTTGTTAGTGATTGTTTGTGAAATAAAACTCAACAATAACAATTCTTTCAATCCTAATATGAATCATATTTCACACCAACTCTATTTGATTCAGATAATTTCAACCGGCCTTTTACAATATGAACCAACCAAATACACCGAGTTGGACTTATCCGAATTAATACAACCTATACCCCAATCTCATGACTATAATTTTCAAAATAATTTCAACTCTTCACAGAGTCTATGGGGATTCACCTCCCCCAAGTCCAATTTTCCACCACCTTGTCCACAAATTTCACATTTTCACAATCTCCATTCCTCAATTTTGCTTCCTATACTCCTTTTCTAGAACTACCAATTGAAGAAAAATCTGAGTTAGAAAAGAGTATAGAAGTCAACCTACAAGAGGCTGAGCGAAACTTTAGAAAATGATGGCCTCTCTAATTCCACAATATTTTCAAGAGTCGTACTCAGTTCCACCTCCTCATAATGAACAACCATCTGCTTTGGAAATGAGTAAGGAACTCTTGTGTGAGTCCAAACTTCAATCTCAAAATATGTTGGACTTACAATCTTCACTATCTTTCCAAAATCAAGATTCTTATACTCCCTTTGTAGAACATCCACTTAAAGAAAAATCAAGTCTAAAACAGAGTAAAGAAATCTTACAAGAGTCCGCATTACAATTTCAAAAATCTTCTTCTCAGTCTATTGATAGGTTGGAAACACAATTAAGTTAATTGGTCAACATATATAGGAATGACAAAACTCTCTCTTATCAAACTTTGACCAATCCAAATATCTCTAACTCTATCAATTTAACCCACGACTTTTGTTGTTTTGGAAACCAAGATTCCTACACTCCTTTTTAGAACAACCACTTGAAGATACATCACGTCTAGAAAAAAGTATAGAAGTATTGCAAGAGTCCACACTATAATTTTAAAAATCTTTTGCTCAGTCTATCAATAGGTTGGAAACACAATTGAGTCAATTGGTTAACATTTATAAGAATGAGAAAACTCTATCTTATCAACCTTTAACCAATTCAGCTATCCCTAACTCTATTGATCTGACCCAGGACGTTATTCTAGAAACCAAGATTCAATTTCAGCACACCCGTCTGAACTTGACCATACTTCAAAAATATGAAAATCCCTTTGATATTTTGGCAAGTTATCCTTTTCCTGAAATTGAACTTGAGCATGAACATGATTCTGAACTTTCACTTGGTAATTCAATTTCACTTCCTGATTCAATATTGACTGAGGTATTTTTACCTGAATTCAGGCCCTTCTCAAGTCAGTATTGAATCTGGTCCTATCCATAGTGAAACTGAATCACCAATCTTTAATGATCAACAAATTGAACTTGACCAATTTCATACTTTATGGAATTGAACTCACTGAGGAATGTGACTTCGATTCTCAAATTTATGATCTAGTTCAAATTTCTGAATCAATATTGACTCCAGTTTTGTTACCCAAATTAAGCAACATTTTAGAGCCAGTTTTCGTTCCCATACCTATCATTCTTGAACTGAAATCACCAACCTTAGGAAGTCACATTCCATCATGAGAAAATAAATGTGGACTTGAGTTTCATCTTCTTGATTTGGACCCACTTTCTAAACCAATATCGACTCCTGAACCTTTACTTGACTTAAGTCTTTTTTCTAAGTCGGTATTAGTTTCTGTACTTCCTGAGTCCAAATCAATCATTCCATTCTAGGACAAGGGTCTTGATAGATTTGACTATGAAATTATTTTGAAAATTTGAATATCAGATAGGGTAAATTTTTTAATAAAAATCATTCATATATACATCATAATAATGGGTTGTATTATAGAGGTCTCTGATGGGTTCCTCCAGACTCCACGCAAATTGGATTGGGCTGTATTGCGGGGACCAATCAGAACACCACCGGAACCACCACCTTGAGGTGATTTTTTCCTCCCTCTCTATTTGTTTCATGCATATATCATCACGATGCATTGAGGATAATGCATGAGATAGTGTGGGGGAGGGTTTACTAACATAGAGTTTTTAGATTTTCTTTATTTGTCACTTCTTCTTAAAACTCTTCTTTTGTTTAGAAATTTTTTTCCTTTCTTTAAAAAACTTTTTGAAACAAGAGACAATATTTTGGTCTATTTTTAAGAAAATTAAGACGATCTTAGAAATTAAGAAAAATCTTAATTATGACATCTTAAACCTAGTTGAAATAATATATCTTGTTTAAAATTATAGGTTAAGTATAAAAGATTGGGGAGATAATTTTATCTTAAATTTTTTTGCCTTGAATAATTTGCATTTTACACAAACACAATTTTTGGGATAAAACAAAGACCTAAAATGCCATAAAGCAAAGAAAAAAATATATACGAAGAAAAAAATCACTTATTAAACTGAATAATTAT
This sequence comes from Agave tequilana, assembly GCA_038442645.1. Taxonomy (NCBI): domain Eukaryota; kingdom Viridiplantae; phylum Streptophyta; class Magnoliopsida; order Asparagales; family Asparagaceae; genus Agave; species Agave tequilana. The sequence continues at coordinate 126,424 of JAVJIF010011975.1, read as the reverse complement.
GTCTTAAGAAGCATGATTATTCAAGCCTAACGGTGGTCAAAAAATAAATAATCCCCTTAGTTTGTGGCCTTGTTTACTCGAGTCCTTAAACTGGAGGGATGTTTACTCATCTGGTGCCCTAGGACCGTCTGGTTTGGGAGTCATCGGTTAAAGGCTCACTACCCGGGTAAACTAGAAAGCTTAAGAAAACTAAGGAAAGAAAAAAAAGAAAAAAAGAAAATATAAATATATATATAAATATAAATAAATGGCTTGATGGTTAGAGTTGAAATCTCAGAAATCTTCACTATCACAAAGTGCATAATATCTAGGTTTTATGATGGATAAAATATTCAATCCAATTTTGAATTCTTATCTTAATTGAAGACAGATCTTGCATATAGACTAAGTTTAAGGGAGAATAATTTTTGGTAGATTTATGAACTTAGTCGCTTATATTTTTGCAAAAATATTTCGTAAACTTGTCTCTCTTTTAAAATGTGTTTTCAAAATACTAACATTTGTCTTCTTTCTTTATGGATTTTATGGGTGTAATCTACTGAAACCCTCAGAAGACAAAACTCCTCCTCTAGGGTAACTTAGAGGTTTAATAGCTTGTTGCACACACTCAGTGCAATCGCGTCACCTGCGAAAGTGGTGTAATAACATTTATAGTATAGTTTTTCTTTTCTTGTTTTGCTCAGGACGAGCAAAAAGATAAGTGTGGGGGTGTGATTAGTCTACAGTTTTGCATCACCAGTTTTGAACAAAATGTCAATTTAAATCGTGTTTTGGTCTCTCTTGCAGATAATCAAGATAAGGAGGGTAAAAAGGTAATAAGAGCTTAATTAAACCCATTTTTGGGTAATTAAATCCAGATTTCTTGGAGACCAAGTAAGGAAACTTCTAGAATGCATTGAACCTAGACCTTTGCGCACGTCAGACGAAGATCTGGACGAATATACCTGAATCGGAGCATATCTAGAAGGTTCCCGAAGCGTCGCGCATCTCCGTACCAAAACCAGGGACCTAGGTCCCTGGTATTACCGCAAAAACGTGGCAATAGCCGCATTACCGCGGCAATCTGGTGGGGCTACGCGTCGATCTTCGACGCGGCCCCGCCTCGTCTTCTGGAACCTATTTTTGCCTATAAAAAGGGCAGAGATTGGCCAAAACACAAGGAGATGGGATTTTAAGCTAGGTTTTCTCTCTTTTGTTGTAGGTTAGGATTTTCTTTATCTTTTATTTTGTTTTCATTTTGTTATTTGATCTTGTAGTAGGGCTGAGAGATTCAGAGAGAGATAGAGAGATATTAATGTAATAGATAGTGACAATCTACGAAAAGGTGTCTCCTTTCTTCTCCAATATAATCTTCTCCATCTTCTACATGATTCTTAGCTAATCTTTTTTCTCATTGCAATCTAACTACTAACTACTAACCATCTAACCACTTACTTGATAATCTATATGAATCTAATAGCCTCTACAAGGCCTTGCTCTTGCAAGAGCCATTGATGGCTCATGATGATAGATTCAACATTCTAACATTTCAACACCTAACCCACTAACTTGCTAACTTGCAATGTCTTCTTTATTTCATACTCACCTCTAACTGGTTTTGATGATTTAATAGTAGCTTGTAACTTGTTATGTGGTATAGATGTGTTGTTTGAATATACAAGAACAATCTTATGGGCCATGCTCTGTATCGTCTCTTGAAGCCAAGGATTAGTGATAGCTAAGGATCCATACGAGTCAACTATCACTAAGAGGTTAGCATGATTAGTAGAGTAATTAGTAGTTAGTGGCCATGAGTTTTCTTTTTTCTTGTTTTAAAAGTCAATTTCCAAAACCTTTTCTTATTTCATTTTCTTTTATCTCTCATTTTTACTTCTTGTTTTGCTTTACCAATTCACAATCATTTTTTATTGTTTTCATATCGTCACTTTCATCGCCCTCTCCTCACCTATCACATTCTTGATTTCTTTTCTTTTCTTTTCTATTTCTAATTCTTTAAATAAAGAAGACTTGTTAATAATCGACGTAAATAAAAATGTTAATGCTTCTATCGCCTCCCATCCCTGTGGATTCGATCCGTTGAGCCAATGCTTTAACGGAAGTATCGAGGGAACATTAGCACATACAAGCATTTCATTAATTTCATAAAAACAATTTTTGAGTGCTTGTTCTGCCCCGATCAGCATCCGTTGGTACCTCAGCACCGGCAACGTCTTCGAAACGAGGGCTTTGATGTCTGAAGGTTCACTGTCAGCAGTGGCAATAGACTCCAGAATGCCTGACACCCGAACTCTTTTGCCCTCCTCTTTTACAATTACTTTTTGCTTCATCCGCTGAGAAATCCACTTCAAGCCGAAGGCATTGATGACGAATCCGGTTGGCGCAGAGTTGAAAATCATGTACCATTGACAAAACCCCAAAGTCATCAATAAATTCGGGGTCCTCAATGGCATGCACAACCGCGCCTCGTATAACCGGCGATGAAATATTGCCAAGCGCAAGCGCCAACGATCAGGCTCCCCATGAAGGTCAGGTTAGTGTTCGGATTGCAACCATAGCGTTGGTCATATCCAAACTGACGAGCAAACTGGCTGAGCATGTATGGCTCCATGTAGCAAGTATCTCCGCTCCTGTATACCAGGTGAGAAGGTCGGATGCTAACCAGCCATTGAAGGCTCCTCGCCTCAATGACGTACTACCGTCCCAAACTCCTTGAACTCCTCGCCATATCCCACATCATGGATGTAGGGGAAACACCGGAAGAGACTATATATATCATGCCGGCACAACAATTTGCGGACCGTAGCCACATAGATTTGTGACCATGAAGATCCTTTAAACCGGCAAAGGTGCGCCATCCGAACACCCTCTGGAGGCTCTTTCTTAGCTTGAATAATAGCCGGACAATGAAGAGCGAGCCATGCCATCAGGTATGTATATGGCAATCCGATCCTGGGGTTCGGTCTGTCGCGGAGTGAGATAGTGCCTTTTCCCCTCTTTATCATTGGTGGTCTGAAAAAAGCCTCCATCAATGCATGAAGACCCCGTTAAATGCAACACACCATTGATGGAAGAAGCCCTAGAGAATGATCGTACACCAAATGAATGGCTGGCAATAGAGCAGTGGGGAGAACAACGTCGCTAGAAGGAGATGACACTACACATCTTTTCAGCCAAACTGATAAAAACCCGGCCAAAAGCGCTTTTCAGGATATTAGTTGGCGGGCCTGATGATGAAAGCTCCTGAGAATGTTTCCTTTCTCATAGATGTCACGTCTTCCTCCAGAATAATGTCTCCTTGGGTATGTTGCCTCATCCTTCGAAAGATATCCTCGTCCATAACCCTGCATTGAGCCTCTTCAGGGGAATTCTCCATGTTGGGAAACAGATAATTCCTCCAACTCTTAAACTGTTCAAGCCTCCCTTATAATTACCATGCATGTCCGAGCAGATGTAGAAGTGGCACATCAGCTCTCGATAGGTCTCAAATAGGGCAGGCTCTTGCTTCTCTAAAAGTGCCAACTCCGCCTCACATGGGAAGTATTCTTCATAGGGGAGAGATCCCATTGGCAAAGCAGAGAGTTCTCACATCTCATGCAAAGTCATGCCCAATTCGCCTACAGGAGTGAAGAAAGTCCCTGTAGCTGGGCAGTACAATTCGAAGATAGCATAGAAATTCGCTACACTCATCTGGATGCCATAATAAGTAGCTCTGACAACTTCGCGAAGTCCCAGCCTCTCCAAGTCCTCCTCAAAATGAGCCAAAATATACAGAGTCAAGTCTCTCCACCAGGCCTTAGGGGGATGAATCCAACCTGGGGGTCCTGAAGTCAGTCATTGGGTAGTTGTCGTTGGGTCTAAAGAACTGATTTTTGAAGGTTTGAGCCATAGCTAGATTCTCCCCCACGGGATATCTTGTAGGACATTCCCGGGGTGAAGACCCAGATGCACCAAGGGGGACCTGCTCTGGCATAACCGTGTGAAGAAGCCGTCAGAATTCCCACATGGACCAAGTCGGTGGTTTGGGTCACTTGCCAATTCATCTTTCATGGCCTCGTTACACATTGGAAGAAGGATAGCAGAAATTAGCGCTTGCTGGACAGAAGGTAGTACTTCTCGCCGTTCAAATTGAAGATCCATTGCCCTTCCCCGGCCAGCAGTTGATGATCTGTGTCAGATGCTGCATCTCCGAACATGAAGCCGGGCTTCCGATAAATCTTTCGGTCACAGTCCTCTAAAGGAGCAGTAATCAAAATACTCTTCATTGTGCGATGATCTTCATTGTGGATCAGGGCATCGTGGCCAGGAGTGCTCCATTCACTAAACAACAAAGCATGTCTCTGAAATTATAGGCTGATATTCCCATCCAATCCCTAACTGACCCAAAAAGACTGTTCAGAGGCCCAGGGGTATAGTGTACTGCAAAACAAAAAGGAAAAAATATATTAGCCCAGAAGTTAAAATGGAAAGGAGAAAAGCAAAAAATGCCAAGGCATAGCTTCGCTTCCAAAATGAAGCTAGCCTAGCCTAGTAGTAGCTTCGCACTGAAGCTTAACTTCACACTGAAGTTAACTTCGCACTTTGCAAAAAGGTAGAGTAAACCAAAAGCATAGCCTCGCTTTCCAAGCGAAGCTAGCCAAGTGTTAGCTTCGCCCTGAAGCTTAACTTCGCACTCTGCACAAAGGCAGAAGTGCAGCAAGTTGTGAAGTGTTAGCTTCCTATGAAAGCTTAAAAGGCAGTTATGCCTAAGAGGGAAAACCCTCTATCTAGCTTCGCTCAGAAGCTTAGCTTCGCATTCTGTCACTTGACAGAATGCAAAAAGTCTAAAGGGCTAGCTTCGCTGGAAAGACACTTGTGCCTAAAATTATTCAAAGGACTTGAGTCCTTTGTCCAGCCTCGGTTCCGAAGCTTAGCTTCGCATTCTATCACTTGATAGAATGCAAGAATCTCAAAGGGCTAGCTTCGCAGCAAAGCATGGAGAAGAAACCTTTGGTTTCTAATTTTCATTTGCAAAATTTAAGGGGAATTAAGTCCCCTAAAACCAGGCAAAATCAAAAGTACGGGAGATAAACTCTGTGAGATCACTAAACCATGGTGAATCATGGGGGATTCACCATGAAGTAGCCAAATTATGCCTTAAAAAAAGAGATAAAAATCTCTAAAAGGGAAGAATTCCTTACCCTCAATAGGGCGTCCGACCGCTGGAGGCAGAGATAGTGGCATCGTAGAAGAGGTCGCCACCTCTTTTCCTAGATGCTGCTTGGGGGCCTTTAGAGCATGAAGAAAGCTCTGAAAGATTTGAGAAGAAGACGAAGAAGAGAAAAATTCTCTGAAAAGACTCGAGAATTCTAAGAGAAGATAAACTTCTCTAAATCAGCCAAGTACGGCTTTTATAGGCACTGCATGCACCTATAACTTCGCGCCTTTGGCATTGCATGCGCCTATAACTTCACCTCTTAAAAAGGAGTGCAAACTGTCATTTTAAATTTAATTTGAAACAACGGTTCTAATTTCAAGAACCGTCCACAGCGAAGGCATCTAGCTTCTTCGCCTGTAGCTCCGCAGTGAGCTCATTGTTGACTTCACGTGACGTTTAGTTAACTCTGCTAGAAGTCGGTGTTAACTCTATTGAGAGCTTAACTCCGCTGAAAGCTCATGTTGTAGCTTCGCTAAGAACTCATGTTGTAGCTCCGTTGAAGAGCTTATTCCCTAGCTTCACCGAGAACTTGTCCTTAGCTATGCGAAGAGTTTATGTACACAATCTGCACAATATTTAAGTTTAGCAATGCAGATATCAGGTTTCAAATTCAAAATGTTTCAGAATATGCTCCAATCAATTTCACATTTATGAAAACTTTGAAGGGAGTCTTGTTGGCACTCTAAAAAAATAAAACTCTCAGATTTCTCTTCGACTAGTCCGAACGATGTCTAACTTGTTGACATTTACAAAAGACAAGTCACAGACAAGCTGATGACCAGTTTGAGTTCATTTCTGAGGGACAAAACAAACAACTTTAACTCTATTGATCCAGTAAGGCAGACAATGAAGCCAAAGTTGCCTATGAGAAAGCCAAAGCAAGATGAAGCCAGGTCTGATCAAATATTTAGCCTCGCAGAGAGTCAGGATTGCTAAAAGGCCAAAGCCACTAGCTTCACGCGAAGCTCCCATCAGCCCCACCAACGACTTATCTTAGAGCTTCTCTAGAAGTTTTATTCCTAACTTCACTAGACGAAGGAATAGGCAAGCTCTTCTCCAAGCTGAATTTCTAACTTCGCTAGAAACTTCGTCCCCAGCTTTGCTAGAAGGAAGAATGATTCAGCTTCGCTATAAGCTAAGTCCTAGCTTCGCATAAAGCTTTTAAAGTAACTTCGCTTGGAGATAGCTTCTCATTTAGCTCCGCGGTGAACTTTACCAGGTCATCAATTGACCGTTTTAAAATCCCACAAGGGATTAATGGGTGAACCCCACTAACTTAATGGGATTAATACCACTTTAAGTGGGCGGTTACACTCGCCCACTTTGTCCTACATTAAGTGGAGATAATTAAGCCACTATGACTAATAATAGTTCACACGAACTTATCAGCTCCGCTCGAAGCTCAAAGATAGCTTCCCGACAAAGCTATTTTTAGCCTCGCGCAAAGCTAAAGACTGATTCGGTCTTACTAAATTCAAGGGGGATGATTACACCCCATTTTGGCTATAAATAGCCCCTGCCAAGAGAGGATAGGGGCTGAAAATTTTTGAAAAGATTGAGAGGAGATCTCTGGTAAAAATGTTCTCTTGCCCTCCTGCTTCTAGAGTGTTGATCGAGATTTCTTGCACACAAAATGTAGTATTTTAGTTTTAAGAATAGATGTGCAAGTTCTCAATTCTAATCCGCGGTAGCAATGGCTATGCGGGTCGTGATCCTCAAGGAGGGACTGCGATGGAAGCATTAAGCAAGTTATCTCTTTTTTTTTCTTTTTATTATTAGCAGTGGTATTTATAATGAATAGTATTTACAATGAAGTGAAGAAAAGAATTGTGGAAGATGTGGATCAAAACTAAAGAAAGAAAATAAAGAAAACACGTACGAACCTCTTCAGCCTGCTTACCTTTGATCCGTGCGATGATTTACCTTTTCTCGGAAGACTTGCAAGTATGGCGTATAGGAAGTTAATCGCCATAAGCCATCAAGGGATCTTCGTTGGCTAGGCAGTCTCGAAGCAGTTGGGTCTCATTGTTCACAAGGCATTAGAGAACAAATAGAAGAAAGAAAATAGAAACAGAGAAACACAAGAATAAACAAGAGATGAAAAACATAAAATAATAACAAAACGAACCTTAAACGGATTTCATTAACAATGGAAGATAAGCGGGCTTATACCGCTGTCACCTCAGTACAAGCGAGGACTCCATCCTCCATGAAAGTTTCCTCCACTCTCAGTTACAAAATTTACAAAATAAAAACGAAAATAAAATCTAACCTAAAAACTAAACCCTAGCTTTTGGCCCTTGGCTTGCCTCTGGACTACTCTGTACGTTGCACTGCAGGGGGTATTTATAGGTGCAGAAGGTCGAAGAGTCCCGGATAAAGTCGCCCACGAAATCTGGTATCCAGATAACATCAAAGTGCCGCAAAAACTGGGATTTTGCCGTGGAATTGCGGCATTTCTAGGGAATCTGGCCACGCGCTTTGGCGCGTGGCTTCTTCTGGTCCGTCCATCTGGGCGCCCGCTTCTGGAAGCTGCATCCTGGCTCTTTATTCTGGATTTTCGAGATAACTTAGAAATCAAGTTACCTTGATCTCAAATATCCCAAATCTTTTATCCACGAATTTCCTTCTTATCTTTGGCTTTATGCTCATCCTGCAAGAGTTTAGGGTTGGGTAGAATTCTATCCTTCCCTCATCTTTAATAATTGCAACTTTAGCCCTTGCATAATTGCACTTTGACAATTGATATTTGCACTTTGACTCTTGGGCTTCAAATATGGGCTTTTGGGCTTCATTAAGCTTTATTTATTATTAAAATAATAATTCGAGGCCTGCACACAATAATTATAAATTATTAATAATTGTGCAGAATAAATGAATAAATATGAAAATGTGATGGTAAATGTTATGATAAAAATGCACTTTTGACTACCAATCACACCCCCACACTTATCTTTTTGCTCGTCCTCGAGTAAAAACAAAGAAAAAAAAGAAAAGAAGAATTAATCTAACCTAACTCACTTTCGTAGGAATCACGGTTGCACTTAGCACGTGTAACAAGCCGTTAAACCTCTAAGTTACCCTAGAGGACGAGTGTTGTCTCGTGAGGGTTTTCAGCGGATTACACCCAGAAAATCCATAAAAGGAAAATATTTGAATTATTATTGAAGAGACTAAGTAGTCTATAAGTTTTAGGATCCTCATTTTTATTCATTCTTAGACTTAGTCTTTATAAAGTAAATTGTTTTCATTTTAGGTAAGGGTCAAAATTGAACTTCTAATATAGTCATTTTCGTTACCAAAAATCATATGCAACCTTATAACTTGGCTAGGAATTCCTTAACTTGGACTCTCATGCCTCTTTAATTTTTTTTTCTCTTCCTTTTTTTTTTTAAATTTATTTTTAATATGTATAACTCATCTAATTTTCTTTCGTGTAAGCATCAAGGCTTCTTGAGGCCCTCATACCTAACTAATTGACTCTTAGATGTGTTAATACATATATAAGTAATTTTTTCTTAATTTCCTTAGGCTTTCTAATCCACCCATGTAACGAACTTAAAGTCGATGACTCCTAAACCGGTTGGCTTTAGGGCACCAGGTGAGAAAACACCCCGCGGACTCAAATTCGAGTGAACTAGGCCACAAAACTAAGGATTTTATTATTAACTCACCTTTAGGCGTGAATACTTATGCTTCTTGAGGCACATGTATCAGCTTAATTGGTGATTTTTTTCTTTTTTTCTTTTTTTTATGAGGCACAAGGTCTTTGTCTTAGAATCCTAGATATGTACTAGGAATGCACATTTCATTAAGGTAAAAATTAAGACTAACTAATTATTCAATTTCTCCTCCTATACCTAAAATTTAAACAATTTATTTATTTTGACCAAGTTTTTAGAAATCCTAATCATGATTTTCCTAATCCTTAAAACTAACTTAGATTTCTTTCAAAAAATAAGTCAAAGTATTATCCTTTTTATAAGTTTTTTTTTTTAAATTTTTTTAAAATTTTTTTAAATTTTTTTTTTGAAATGTTAGAACAAATAAAGAGAAAAATATTTTTTTTATTTTATTAATTAATCTTTTCTATGTTAGTAAACCCTCCCCCACACTTATCTCATGCATTGTCCTCAATGTATGAAATGCATGAATGCATGAAGAAAAATGAAAAGAGAGGCAAAAAATAATAGTATACCATAATATGTACAACACATGTATCACTCTCACCTAGAGTTGCTTAGGATTCATCCCTCTAGCTCGTTTCCCATCATTTCAATGGGTTCTCTTTATAAGGCACAATGGGGAGACCAACATTTTTGTTTTAACTTTCTCTCCCCCCAGTTCATCTTCTTTAGGCTCTTCCTCATCATATGTCCACCTCCATTATTTAAAAATTCATCACACCTTTCAGTTGGAACTTCCTTGCCGAGAAATTCTAGCTCAGTTCCGTACATCTCCTCAAAACTTAAATCAACACTTTTCCCTGGAAGTGAATAATTAACCAACATCTCCTTAATCGGTGTATCTAAACACAGGAGTTCTTTTTCAAATAGACTTTCGAAAGTTAAGTCAATCGGAGTTTCTTGAACTATATTCTCATGCGATATTTCAGTGCTTGGCTCTTTGAAGATACTTAGATCAAATCTTCATTTTTTAAAGGGAACTTTAAAATTATAATCCTCAACATGTGTCATCTTATCACTAAAATCGCACTTATCCTCAAATAACTTGTCAAGAAATAGAGACTCATTTTCACTTTCTTTTTCACAAATGTTCTCGATGAAGTTCACCTCAAATGTTTGGTTTTTTATCTTACGAGATTGGTTTTCCAGGTTGAAGACATTGACCTCTTTAGTCATGTTTCCAAAGGTCAACCTCATGGATCCATTCCTACAATTTATGATCGCATTTGCAGTTGCAAGGAACGGACGCCCTAGGATAACGGGAGTTTGAGACCGAAGAGTGGATACCGGTTCGGTCTCCAGAATAACAAAATCTACTGGGTAGATAAACTCCCCAACTCGGATGAGCACATCGGTAATTTCTCCTTTGGGAATTTTTATGGATCGGTCAGCTAATTGGATTGTAACCTTAGTCAGACTAAGTTCGCCCAACCCAAGTTGTTGGTAGACTGAGAAGGGGAGTAAGTTGATACTTGCTCCCAAATCAAGAAGTGCATGCTTAATTGCAGTTTGACCTATTGTGCAAGAGATGGTGGGGCAACCAGGGTCCTTATACTTGACAAGGATCTGGTTGGACAATAGCTCACTAATGTTAGTGGCTAGAAAAAACTTCTTGGGCACATTAGTCGTTCTCTTCTTTGTGCACATGTCCTTAATAAACTTGGCATACTTAGGGACTTGTTGAATTGCATCAAGAAGAGGTATATTGATCTTGACTTGATTAAAAATCTCTCGTACCTTATCCATTTGTGCACATTGCTTATCTTTAAGCCTATTTGGGTAGGGTGCGATGGGCTTGTGCATATCTTCGGCTGACTTGTCTTTTTTCGTGTTGTTGGCATCAAGTTGAGATGGAGTGGGATCAGGCAAGCTGAATGCTTGTTTAGAACTTGATGGTGTTGATACTTGGTTATCAACTTGTTTTCCCGACCGCAATGTATGAATCGCATTGCACTGACTCATATGATTCTCTTCAGCCAAGTGAGCTTGACTAGAGTTCCTAGGGTTTGGGAATGGTTGACTAGGTAGAGTACCCTTTTGCCTTTCTTGCTGATTCATTTGGATCTCTATCCTAGTCAAGACTTGAGCCAGTGTGTCATTGCTTTTAACGAGAGTGTCCACCTTTCTTTCCATATTGGAGAGCCTTGTTTCCATTTGTGAATATTGGAAAGAGGGTGGAGGATTTTGATAGGGCGGATTTTGGAAATTGTTGGAGAATTTGGGCCTAGTTTGATCATTGTTACTTTGGCCCCATGACAAATTGGGATGGTTTCTCCAACCGGGATTGTAGGTGGGCGAATATGGATTGTTGGCGGGCGGATTGTTGGTGGACCTTGTGACGGCCGCACTCATATGTTCGGGTAAGCTTTGATGCGCAATAAAGACGGGACATTCCTCGAACACATGGTTCATTTTTTGACAATAAGTACAGCCCACCGAAGATGTTGGGCTGACTTGGTTCACAGAGACTGGTTCTTTAGTTTCAAGAGCCTTAAGTCTTCGCATAACAGCAGCTAACTTAGCATCGGTTGCTATGTTGGCCTCAATGGAATGGATACCTCCTTTAGAAGAAGTAGGGTCATTAGTCCTAAGTTTTTCCGGAGTAGGTTCCCATTGGATGGTATTTTCAGCTAATTGCTCATACAATAACCATCCATCAGTTTCGTCCTTTTTCAAAAATCCTCCTTGGCACATGGATTCTAACAATGTCTTAGTTTGATATTCTAATCCATCGTATAGAACTTGGCAAAGTCGCCATTTCTCTATCCCATGGTGAGGGCATTGGGCAAGGAGGTCCTTGAAACGTTCGAAATATTTCCAAAAAGGTTCATTGGCTGTTTGCTTAAACTATAAGATATTCTTCCTAATCAGTGCAGTCTTGTGGACGGGATAAAATTTTTTTAAGAATGCCTTAACAAAATTATCCCACGAAGATATTGAACCGGCCTCTAGACTGTAGAGCCATTTCTTTGCTAAATCCTTCAAAGCAAAGGGGACAAACCTAAGTTTGATGTCATCTTTTCCTAACTTAAGAATATTCATCATGAGACATACTTCCTCAAATTCCCTTATGAAGAAGTATGCATCCTCGGAGTCAAGTCCATGAAATTTCGGAAGGGTGTTGATGTATTGTGGCTTAAGCTCAAATGGGTCAACACCTTCATCGTTAAGCTTGATGCAAGAAGGAAGAGAGGTCCTAATAGGATAGAACCTATCTTGGAGTGATATTGGTTGTGCCATGTGTGGGTCGGGCTTTTGCTCGGGTGGTGAACTAGTTCTAGTTAGCCTGGATGTAAGTGGGTCTCTCGACCAAGCGGACATGCACAATCAGCAAACAAGTTCACCCAATCAATCAATAAAAAAAAAGAAAAACAATCAAAAATCTTAACCTAGGGTAAGCCTTGACCTAGACGACTCCTAACTTTAGACTGTCCTTAGGAGGTCTATTGTCGACGTTAACCACAAGCTAATCGACCAGGTAGGTGGCAAGACCGGTGGGAGGTTTTCCGTCAGAGACGTTCCTTAATTAAATAACCACCGTTCTTCGGGCTTTCGGCCCTCAATCCCCTGCCTAGACACCGATTTGACAAGAGTTAATTTCGAACAATTTTCCTCCTTCGGTCAATCTCCTATTGAGTCCGAGTTAACCTAGGGCCAACGTCTAGTCAAATTTTACTTAAGGTTAGGGTTGTGAGTGTGACGGATATGATTTGTGGGCCAAGGAAGGGTGATGAAATCCCCACCTTATCTTGCTTATGGGTTATGCCCTTAAGATGAATTAGTGTACGTGTAAAGCTGTAGAAAAGTAATCACTCAAGAAAGCAGTAAACAACCAAGAGTGTTTCCTAATCTATATGCTATGCAAACGTACCTTGTCGCCAGCACTCTTCAACAGAATTAAAAAGAATTAAAATAGACACGTGCCCTAAATGTAAGAGTCTAATATTTTTTATTTTCAACAAATGGGTTAATGTTATTAATTAGCAGTTGTAGAGTGATAACAGAGAAATTAATCACAGCAGTAAGCAAATTTTGCAATGCAGAGCAACCTGCAGAAAAGCAGGTTAGTAGTTCACTACAATTGCCGCAAATTTGCGGCAAATTGGTAGGCCCTGGTGCTTGCCTTCGAGGGCAGAGGCACTGGGTAGCTATGTGTCCTTGCTGCTGATTTTTTTTTCCTGTTTTCTGTATCTGCAAACAGAAAGAATAAAAATTGATTAGATGGAGGAAATCGTGCCGTTCCTTCCCTAGCAACGGCGCCAATTTGTTGATCGAGATTTCCTGCACACAAAATGTAGTATTTTAGTTTTAAGAATAGATGTGCAAGTTCTCAATTCTAATCCGCGGTAGCAATGGCTATGCGGGTCGTGATCCTCAAGGAGGGACTGCGATGGAAGCGTTAAGCAAGTTATCTCTTTTTTTTCCTTTTTATTATTAGCAGTGGTATTTACAATGAATAGTATTTACAATGAAGTGAAGAAAAGAATTGTGGAAGATGTGGATCAAAACTAAAGAAGAAAATAAAGAAAACACGTACGAACCTCTTCAACCTGCTTACCTTTGATCCGTGCGATGATTTACCTTTTCTCGGAAGACTTGCAAGTATGGCGTATAGGAAGTTAATCGCCATAAGCCATCAGGGATCTTCGTTGGCTAGGCAGTCTCGAAGCAGTTGGGTCTCATTGTTCACAAGGCATTAGAGAACAAATAGAAGAAAGAAAATAGAAACAGAGAAACACAAGAATAAACAAGAGATGAAAAACATAAAATAATAACCAAAACGAACCTTAAACAGATTTCATTAACAATGGAAGATAAGCGGGCTTATACCGCTGTCACCTCAGTACAAGCGAGGACTCCATCCTCCATGAAAGTTTCCTCCACTCTCAGTTACAAAATTTACAAAATAAAAACGAAAATAAAATCTAACCTAAAAACTAAACCCTAGCTTTTGGCCCTTGGCTTGCCTCTGGACTACCCTGTACGTTGCACTGAAGGGGGTATTTATAGGTGCAGAAGGCCGAAGAGTCCCGGATGAAGTTGCCCACGAAATCTGGTATTCAAATTCATCCAAAATGCCGCGGAATCTTGGATTTTGTCGCGGATTTGCGGTTTTTTTGTGGAATCTGGCCACGCGCTTTGGCGCGTGGCCTCACCTGGTCCGTCCATCTGGGCGCTTGCTTCTGGAATATGCATCCTGGCCTTTTAATCTGGATTTTTGAGATAACTTAGTAATCAAGTTACCCTTAATCCAGATTTCTTCAAATCTTCTTTCCACGAATTTCCTTCTTATCTTGATGGCTTATGGCGATTAACTTCCTATACGTCATACTTGCAAGTCTTCGAGAAAAAGGTAAATCATCGCACGGATCAAAGGTAAGCAGGCTGAAGAGGTTCGTACGTCCCCGGCAACGGCGCCAAAATTTTGACTGAGATTTTCACCTGCACACAAAAATAAAGATGTTAGATTTAGAAGTGGTTGTGCAAGGTGCTCAATTCTAATCCGCTGTAGCAAGGCTATGCGGGTCGTGATCCTCAGGGAGGGACTGCGATGGAAGCGTTAAGCAAGTTTCTCTAAATCAAGTTACCTTGATCTCAAATATCCCAAATCTTTTATCCACGAATTTCCTTCTTATCTTTGGCTTTTATGCTCATCCTGCAAGAGTTTAGGGTTGGGTAGAATTCTATCCTTCCCTCATCTTTAATAATTGCAACTTTAGCCCTTGCATAATTGCACTTTGACAATTGATATTTGCACTTTGACTCTTGGGCTTCAAATATGGGCTTTTGGGCTTCATTAAGCTTTATTTATTATTAAAATAATAATTCGAGGCCTGCACACAATAAATTATAAATTATTAATAATTGTGCAGAATTAAATGAATAAATATGAAAATGTGATGGTAAATGTTATGATAAAAATGCACTTTTGACTACCAATCACAGAGCCTCAGTTTGCTTCCAAAATCTCAGAGATTCAGTTCTCTTTCATTCAGGATTCCAACACGCCTGCTACTTTCTATAGATTTCTAGAACCAAGCGAGAAGGAAGTTCTATCAAGGAGGCAGCTTGACCATCTGACTGATTGCCTCGTCAAAGGGATAAAGTGATCGCGCGCTGATCGGATTGCTACAGACATACTTCTCTAGAAAATTTCAGAGGAGATCTACCTGTAATTTTCTTTTAATTACTTGTAATTTCGCTCCTCCATTCTTTTTGTACGTTTCCCCCCGATCATTTTTAATGGAAAATAAACACAACACAAACAAAGAGCAAAGAGAAGAGACCGATTTTACGAGGTTCAGCAATCTTGTCTATGTCTCTAGGGCAGAAGAGAGATATATAGAGGATAAACAAGCAAATATGAGGAATACAATGCTCTTTCACTCACATAAGATCAACTAGATACCCAACAATGTGTTATAAGTTCTCTATTTATAGCCAAGTGAAGAGAAGAAGCCAAAGAGGGGAAGTCGGTTCCCCTATTCACAGCTAGAACCGACTCGCCGGTCAACCAGTGCTAGATCCCCTACTCTCTGTTAAATCTCAGAGAGTGATTCGGTCAACCAGGCGGTCCACCGACAATTGAATACCCACTTTCTGTAAAATCTCAGAGAGTAGATCGGTCAATCGGGCGGTCCCCAACTATCAGTTAAACAACAAAGAGTGGATCGGTCGACCGACACCCGGTCGACTGACAATAACCAATATGCAGATTTTTACATGTCGATCGACTGATTTGATGCCTCTGCTTGCTTCTGATTTCCTTGGCTTATATTATCTTCTCTCTCTCCAATAAAGAGTTGACTCTATTGTTTTCCATATATTTTGCAAGGGGAAAACTTATGAAAAGGGTCAAGGAGCTAAATTACAAGTAATTCTTTGCAGTAAGAAGATTACAGATAGATCTCCTCTGAGATTTTTAGGAAAGTATGCTGGTAGGAATCTGATCAGCGTGTGATCGCTTTATCCCTTTGACGATGCGATCGATCAGACAATCGGACTGCCGTCTGATAGGATTCCCTTATCGCCTGGTTCGGAGAATTGGAGAACAGTAGGTCGGTAGAGCCTTCTTGTTACTTCTCGAGCTTCCTCCGCTTGGGGAATTCCTTCTCGCCTAGTTCTGAAAATTCCTTGAGAGGGAGAAAGATCTTAGGGTATTAGCACTTTGAATTATCCTTGCAGGATTAAAGAAGTAATTCTCTATGTTCTTGGAAGTGAGAGAGTAGATCTCCAATCTCCTCTCTATCCTTAGCCGTCTCCCCTCTCTTTTTTTCCCGCCTTTTCTCTGTATGCCTCTGGTAGGCTATTTTTAAGGAGGAATAGAAGTATAATTGCCCTGAAAATTTGAAAACAGATTGAGTCAATCTATCAGAAAGTAGCCTCGCCGCAAGGCTGAAAACAGCTTTCGCGAAGCTGGGAATAGCAGGTAGCGCTGATCTCTTGATCCGCTCTGCTAAATGAGGGATACTCCCTTGATTCTTTCCAATAACTGAAAGATCTCCCTTGATCTTCTCACCTGATTGGGAGAGTCAAAAAATTATGACAAGCAACTGCCAAATTTGATCTCAATTAGATTTAATCTCATCTGGAGATTTGATTGGTCAAAGGTGACCATAAAAGACTTGCAGCGGAGTCGTTGTGTTGAGCTCATGGCGGAGCTGGGAGAAGCATCTAGGAAGTTAAAAGAAAGCTCTTCGGCAGAGCTGGGTAGGACTTGTGGCAAAGTGATTGCTAAAATAAAGAAACAACCAATAAGTTTAAGAATGTACCGTGTAGCTTGTGGCTAACGGGTCGTGTCCACAAGGAGGGATGCGATGGAAGCTTTTCGATGAGTCGTTTTAAAAACAAGGAATTTGTGTTCATTTTTAGGAAAAGAGAATGTAAGGAAAAGAGATGAAAAAGAGAAATTTTAACTTTCAGAAAAGGATTTGGAGGAGGTGATTTTTAAAAAGCTTTAAGAGTTGTGATGTTGTTTTATAATAAGAAATCAAATCTGGGCTTACTATCTTCCTACTCAATTGTTCATTCTTCTCTTAAAGTATTAAGTCCCTCAAGTTATCATTTGCAAAACTTAAAGTTGCTCTTTTTTAGAAAGCTTTGAGTAAAGCACATAAGATGCAGAAGGTTTGAATCCTTTTTTCTTCAAGAAAGAGTTGGAATCGGATATTAAAACATAAGCGCGAAGAAGCAAGAATGAATTAAAAATGATCCACAAGTTCAAGAAAGAATGGTGAATTCAACTATCCATACCCATCCTCATGTGCCTTCAAGAACACTTTCAAAAAGAAAGGCTTTTAAGGGAGGCATGCATATGAGTCATCGGTCTTTTTCTTTTAAAAACAGAAGAGAAGAAAACAAGAGAGAGTCAATAGCTAGCCCAGAAAAAGTGTTTAGTTACTCATGTAAAACGAAGAAAACAATGACATAATATAAAGCATACCGTACTGCAAGTGAAAGAGAAATCGGCCCGACTTTTGTATTGATGTCACTTCAACCTTCAAGTACAAGCTCTCAGTCCTCTCTCTCACAAGTTTTTGAAACTGGACTAAACTTAAAAAGCAAGATTACAACTTTCTTTCTAGCTAACAATGAACCTAGACCTTAAGAAAATAAGTGCAAAATTTAATCCTAGTCTTCGCTGCCTTTTTCTCTGCTGAAAGAGGTATTTATAGCCAAAAACCAAAGAATCAGGATCCTGGGAACGTTGGGCGAGCAAACGCTCCCCCAACTGAAATCAGTTGGCCGCGAAAACGCGGCTTGGGCCGCGTTTCCATGGCCCTGGTGTGGCCACGTGGCCACACCAAGAGGGGGGAGCTTCCTGGTATGAAGGCTTCTCGCATATCCTGCTGGTTTGCTTGTTGCTGCTTCAACCGCTGACTGAATCAGCTTTTGATTTTCTGGCTTTGATTCCTCGATTCAAGGAGGATTTTTCTCGCCCCTTGATATGCCAAGATATAGCCTAGACTTCTTCACTTCGAATTTATTCTGAATTAATTCAGAATAAAGTGGGCTTTTGGGCTTGTTCCTCATTTATTTCCTTGAGCATTTGGGCCTACATTTAGCAAAGAAAAAAGATACTTATTAATATCATTTATTAGCAAACAAGTGTGGTAACGTGACAACATAAATGCAATGTATGTGACAAATCACACCCCCCACACTTATCTTTTGCTCGCCCTCGAGCAAAACATCATACTAACTAGAATCAATTATTAGACCACTTTCGCAGGTCACTCGATTGCACTGAACATGTGCAACAAGCCGTTAAACCTCTAGGTCACCCCTAGAGGACGAGTTTGTCTCATGAGGGTTTTTAGCGGATTACACCCACAAAATCCAAAAAGGAAGAAGAAAATGTTAGTATTTTCGAAAAGCTTTTTTATATATATTTATTGAAGGAGAAAATATTTGAAGTATATTTGTGAGATCTTAAGTAATCTATAAGTTATAGGAATATCAAATTTTTCATTCCTAAACTTAGTCTCCATTCAAAAATATGTCATCAATTAAAGTAAGGAGTCAAATTGTACTTCTCATCTAGTCTATTAATTTACCCTGATTCGTATGCACCATCGTGACTGTGAAGTTTACTAAGGGTTCTTCAACATTAACTCCTATGCCTCATATTTATTTATTTTTTTGTGAACTTTTATTCCTCAATTTCATTAGGCTTTCTAATCTGCCCATGTAACGAGCTTTCAGTCGGTGACACCCAAACCGGACGGTTTTAGGGCACCAGGTGAGAAAAAACCCCTAAGGACCTAAACACCCGAGCAGCTAAGGTCACGAAATCAAGGTTTTTATTTATACTATGTAACCCTTTTAGGCGTGAATACTTATGCTTCATGAGGCATAAATACCCAGCTTAATCAGAGGATACACATTATTTATACGAGGTACCCCTTTTAGGCGTGAATATTTATGCTTCATGAGGCATAAATACCCAGCTTAATCAGAGAATACCTTTTTTTTTCAAACTTGTCTAATTATCTTTTGCATAAATACTTAGGCTTGCTTAGGCCAAAGCACCTAGCTACTCAATAATTAGACTTGTTTTTTTTTTATAAGACATAAGAGTCTCTGTTTTCAAATCCTAAGTGTGTAAGTGTATTTTGTGTGCATATGTCATTAAGGTAAATATCAAGACTAAATTACTTTCCCAAATTTCTTCCTGACCCTAAAAATCAAACAAGTTATTTTATTTCGACCAAGTGTAAGAAATCCTAATTATGATTCTCCTATTCCTTAAAATTGACTTAAATTCTTACAAAAAATATATCAAAATATTGTCTACCCTTTATTTTTTTTATTTATTTTTTTTATATATCCATTTTTTTCTTTTTTTTCTTTTTTTCTTTTTTTTTCAGCCATGTTAGAACCCTCCCCCACACTTATCTCATGCATTGTCCCCAATGTATGAAAGAAATGTATAAGTGCATGAAATAAAATGGAAAGGAGGAAAGTTACCGATACACTGGGTCAAAAAGACCCATTACCGTTTCATCTACCGGCACCGATTCCAAGAAAGGTTTAAGGCGTTGACCATTTACCTTAAAGTCATTTCCATTCTTGGGGTCACTGATCTCAACTGCATCATGTTGAAACGCGGGTTTTTACAACGAATGGCCCAGTCCATCGTGATTTCAATTTTCCTGGGAAAAGATGAAGCCTAGAATTGTAGAGTAAGACTTTTTGACCAGGGACAAAGGTTTTTCTTATGATGTGCTTGTCATGAAAAATCTTCACTCTATCTTTAGTGATCCTAGCATTTTCATAGGCCTCATTTCTCAATTCCTCCAATTCGAAAATTTGTAATTTCCGAAGGTCACCGGCCTTAGTCAAATCGAAATTCAACAGCTTGATTGCCCATAAGGCTCGGTGCTCTAACTCAACGGGCAAGTGACAAGGTTTGCCATAGACTAACCTATAGGGAGACATTCCTAAAATCGTCTTGAAAGCGGTCCTGTAGGCCCATAGAGCATCTACAAGTTTTAAGGACCAATCTTTCCGGTTTTGATTCACAGTTTTCTCCAATATAAGTTTGACTTGTCTATTTGAAACCTCAACTTGCCCACTGGTTTGAGGATGATATGGTGTGGACAACTTGTGAGTTATGGCATACTTTCGCATAAGGGCTTCAAAAGATCTATTGCAAAAGTGGGTGCCATTATCACTGATGATAGCACGAGGGGTTCCAAAGCGAGAAAAAATGTTCTCTCTCAAAAACTTTATGACAACTTTGTTATCATTAGTTTTACAAGGAATGGCTTCTACCCACTTGGACACGTAGTCCACAGCAACCAATACGTATTGGTTCCCAAATGAGTTAGGAAATGGACCCATAAAGTCGATGCCCCAAACATCAAAGAGTTCTATTTCTAGAATTGGGTTGAGGGGCATCATATTTCGATGTGAGATCCTACCAACCATTTGGCATCTAGGGCACGTCTTGCAATATTCATAGGCATCCTTGAACTGAGTGGGCCAATAAAACCCGCTTTGTAGCACCTTTTCAGCAGTCTTGCGGGGACCAAAGTGTCCACCGCATGCAAGTTCGTAACAAAAGGACAGAACACTCCTAACCTCCTCATCGGGAATGCATCTCCTAATAATTTGGTCGGAACAGTACTTGAAAAGATACGGTTCCTCCCAAAAGAAATACCGGACTTGGGATAAGAACCTATAAACATCATTTTTTGGACCAATGAGATGGAATTTGGTTTGTGACTAAGTAATTCACTATATCAGCAAACTAAGGTTCCCTAGAGATAGCTAAGAGATGTTCATCAGGAAAATCCTCATTGATGGGTACTTCGTTGCATGGAGAATTGGGAATCCGTGAGAGATGGTCAGCAACGACATTTTCTACGCCTTTCTTGTCTCGAATTTCGAGATCGAATTCTTGAAGAAGGAGGATCCAACGAATGAGTCGGGCCTTGGCATCCTTCTTCATCATGAGATACCTAAGCGCAGAATGATCGGTGAAAATGGTAGTTTTGGACCCTAGTAGGTAGGGACGAAACTTCTCTAAGGCAAACACTACTGCCAAGAATTCCTTCTCGGTCGTAGTGTAGTTCAGTTGAACGTCATTGAGAGTCCTACTAGAGTAGTAGATCACATGCTGCTTGTTATCAATACGTTGTCTTAGGACAGCGCCTATGGCAAAATCAGAAGCATCGCACATAATCTCAAACGGCTTAGACCAATCCGGTGCAGATATGATTGGTGCAGAAATCAGCTCTCTCTTAAGCTTCTCCCAAGAAGTGATGCAGTCAGCATCGAAAGTGAAGGACACATCCTTAGCTAACAGATTAGTCAAGGGCCTAGCAATTTTGCTAAAATCCTTGATAAATCTTCGGTAGAAACCAGCGTGTCCTAAGAAGGATCTAATGTCCTTAACGCATTTGGGCATGGGAAGCTTAGCAATAACCTCGATTTTGGCTCTATCCACTTCTATTCCTTTCTTGGATATTTCATGACCCAAGACAATTCCATGTTTCACCATGAAGTGGCATTTCTCCCAGTTTAGTGTCAATATTTTTCAGCACAACGTTGGAGGACGAGTTCAAGATGGTGGAGACATTGAGTGAATGAATCTCCGTAGATGGAGAAATCATCCATGAAGATTTCTAAGAAGCGCTCTACCATGTCAGAGAAAAGACTCAACATGTAACGTTGAAACGTTGCTGGGGCATTACATAAGCCGAATGGCATTCGATGATAAGCAAATGTCCCAAATGGACAGGTAAACGTAGTCTTTTCTTGGTCCTCAGGAGCGATAGGGATCTGGTTATAGCCCGAGTAACCGTCCAAGAAGCAGTAGTACTCGTGACCCGCTAAACGTTCAAGCATCTGATCAATGAAGGGAAGTGGAAAATGGTCCTTACGAGTTGCAGCATTCAGTTTCCTATAGTCAATGCAAACTCGAATCTTCGTGGGAAGTCGAGTTTGAACCAACTCTTTGTTCTCGTTTTCCACTACGGTGAAACCAGATTTCTTTGGGACCGCGTGGACAGGACTGACCCACTGGCTATCCGAAATGGGATAAATTATCCCATTGTCTAAGAGTTTTATGATTTCAGCATGAACAGCCTCTTGCATAATAGGGTTTAACCTACGCTGCGGGTCTCTCTTGGGTGTGGCGTCTTCATTCAGATGGATGCGGTGTTGAACGATGGTTGGACTTAATCCCTTAATATCAGTCATAGTCCACCCGATGGCTTCCTTATGTTTTCTTAGAATATCTTTCAAATCTTTTTCTTTCCCGTCATTTAAATGAGAGGCAATGATGACGGGAAATGTCTCTTGTTCGCCTAGATAGGCGTACTTGAGATGCGCTGGAAGGGCTTTCAATTCTAAGGAAGAGGCAGGCTCACTAGAAGGACTAGTCAAATATGTTGGCTCCATTATAGGTGAAATTGGGTTTGAAGCCCAATTCACGGCAGAATCTACCACCTGATCGAGATTAAAGTCATCAGACTCTAACTCGAAGTCACTCTCCATTTCTGATTCCAATTCTTCCCCGTGTTCACTTGTCAAGTTCTCAATTTGGTTTACTTCAAAAGTTTGGTCCTCGATGTCACGGGGTTGTTTTCCTAGATGGAAGACATTGACTTCTCTAGTCATGTCTCCAAAGGTTAACCTCAAGACCCATTCCTGCAATTGATGATGGCATTAGCAGTGGCAAGGAATTGTCGACCTAGGATGACCGGAGTTTGAGCCCTACGATTGGAGTTGGACACAGATTGTGCCTCCAAAACTATGAAATCGACAGGGTATATGAACTCTCCTACCCGAATCAGGACATCGTTAATTTCCCCTTTTGGAACTTTAACAGAACGGTCAGCCAGTTGGATGGTGACTCGAGTTGGACTAAGGTCACCCAACCGAGTTGTTGATAAACAGAGAATGGAAGCAAGTTGATACTTGCTCCCAAGTCAAGAAGTGCCCGACTAATCTCGGCTTGTCCTATCGTGCAGGCAATGGTAGGGCTACCTGGATCTTTGTACTTGACAGGGATAGGACCCGAAAATAGCTTACTAATATTAGTGGCTAGGAAGACTTTCTTAGGAACATTAGTCTTTCTCTTCTTGGTGCACATGTCCTTAAGAAACTTAGCATAGGAAGGAACTTGTTGGATGGCATCAAGGAGTGGCACATTTATTTTCACTTGGTTAAACATCTCGATTATCTTGTCCATGTGCGGGTTTTGCTTGTTGTTTTTCAGCCTATTCGGAAATGGTACTATAGGCTGGTACACCGTCTGGCTGACTTGTCTTTTTCAGACTCGTCCGAATTGAAAGAAATTGGATTGGATGAGGTGGAAGCTTGATTGTGGTTGTGCTGAATAGGATTGGTGGGTGTTGACACTTGGTTATCAACTTTCTTTCCTGACCTCAATGTATGCACAGCATTACATTGATTGAATGAAGGATCCTCAGCCAGATGAGCTTGTTGGGAATTCCTCGGATTGGTGATTGGCTGACTAGGCAGGGTACCCTTTTGTCTCTCATTTTGTGGGTTGGCCAGTTGACTCATTTGAACTTCTAGCCTCTGAATGGTTTGCATGAGAGAGTCTTGGTTTTTCATATATCTCTCCATGTTTCTCTCAAAGTCAGTCATTCTTCTTTCCAATTGAGGATTATGGAAGGAGGATTGTGGAGCTTGGTTAGGAAAGTTCTGTTGATAATTTGGAAAGCTTGGTGGATGGTTGGGAGAATTATTATGAAAATTGGAGAAGTTGGGTTGATGATTGGAAGAATTGTTACCATGATGGAAGTGGTTAGCATGATTGGATCGTGAATGGTCATTGTTGTTCTGGCTCCATGAGAAATTAGGGTGATTTCTCCAGTCGGGATTGTACGTTGGAGCGTAAGGATTGTTGTTCGGCCTTGAAAAAGCCGCATTCATCGGTTCGTGATAGGATTGCTGAGCCTGAAACACTGGGCATTCCTCGAATACATGGTTCATGGCTTGACAGTAAGTGCAGCCCGGGGTGGAAATTGGTTCGGGCTGACTTGATTGACTGGACTTGGTTCTTTCGTCTCTAGAGCTTCCAGTCTTCTAGCTAAATTAGCTAACTTAGCCTCATTAGCGATGGACGATTCTATGGAGTGGAGACCTCCTTTGAAGAGATGGAGTTAGGATTCTTATGGGTCTCACTCGCAGATTCCCATTGGATGGTTTTCTCAGCTAAATTTTCATACAAATCCCATCCCTCATCTTCATCTTTCTGCAAGAAACCCCTTGGCACATACTTTCTAAGAGGGTTTTGGTGGAATAGTCTAAATCGTCATAGAGAATTTGGCATTGTCGCCATTTCTCTATTCCATGGTGTGGACATTGGACAAGGAGGTCTTTGAAGCGTTCAAAGTACCTCCAGAACGGTTCACTAGGCTCTTGCTTGAATTGCATGATCATCTTCCTAATGAGAGCGGTTATATGGATAGGATAGAATTTCTTCAAGAAAACCTTGATGAAACCATCCCAGGATGTGATGGAACCGGCTGCTAAGCTGTAGAGCCACTTTTTCGCTAGGTCCTTAAGTGCGAAAGGGATAAATCTCAACCTAATAGCATCGTCTACAAGGTGTGGGATTTTCATCATAAGACATACTTCCTCAAATTCTCTTATGAAGAAGTAGGCATCTTCGGACTCTAGACCATGAAATTTGGGGAGTGTGTTGATGAATTGAGGCTTGAGCTCAAAATTGTATTCACCAACCGATGGAAGTGAGATGCATGATGGAAGTGAGGTCCTAATGGGGTAGAACCTATCCTGCAGTGATGTGGATTGAGCCATTACCGGATCTGGTCTTGGTTCAAACTTAGGTGGTGATGTGTTTGTAGTCAACCTAGATGAATTAGGGTCTCTCGACCACACTTGCATACACAAACACAATCATAATCACAACAAGTTCAAACAACAGTCAACAATAATAATCAACCAAGCCTAGTCTAAGGTATCCTTGACCTAGACAACTCCTAACTGGTTGATTGTCCACAAGAGGTAGAATGTAGACCTTGACCACAAGCTAATCAGCCAGGTCAGGGTAAGATTGGTGGGAGGTTTTCCGTCAAAAGACGTTCCTTAATTAAGTAACCACCAATCTTCGGGCTTTCGGCCCTCAATCCCTTTCCTTGACACTGATTTTACAGGAGTCAATTTCCAACACTTTTCCTCTTCAGGATAATCTCCTATTGAGTTCGAGATGTCCCTAAGGCCAACGTCTATCAAATTTTAATTAGGCTTAGGTTGTGAGTGCTTGGAGATGGTTTGTGGGCTAAGGAAGGGTAATGACTTCCCACCTTATCTTGATTTGGGTTTTGCCCTTAGAATTGATTCGTGCAAAGTGTGCAAGATATAGAAAGTAACATTCAAAAGCAAATATCACCCAAGAATGTTGCCTATGCTATATGCTATGCATACATACCTTGTCTCCAGCTCTCTTCAACAGTAAAGTAAAAGAATTGAAAAGACTTATGCCTAGAATGCAAATGTCTAATCAATTTTTAACTTTCAACGAATATTTTACTGTTGACTTAAAAACAGGGATGTTGGATAGAAACACTAGCACAAATATGACATAAAAAACTGAAATTTTTGCAAGCAATATGTCCTGCAAAATAAAGTTTTTAGTAGTCCCAAAAAATTTCAGATTTGCAAAGCAATTTCTTGAAATTCTGTTTCCTACTTTCGAGAGTAGGGGCACAGAATTTTCAAGTCTTCTTGGCAAAGCTTGAATACTAGATCTTGATCTTCGAGTCCCTGAAACAAACACACAAAAGTTGTTAAAAACAACTACACCGTTCCCTCCCCGGCAACGGCGCCAAAAATTGATTGCTAAAATAAAGAAACAACCAATAAGTTTAAGAATGTACCGTGTAGCTTGTGGCTAACGGGTCGTGTCCACAATGAGGAATGCGATGGAAGCTTTTCGATGAGTCGTTTTAAAAACAAGAAATTTGTGTTCGTTTTTTAGGAAAAAGAGAATGTAAGGAAAAGAGATGAAAAAGAGAAATTTCAACTTTCAGAAAAGGATTTGGAGGAGGTGATTTTTAAAAGCTTTAAGAGTTGTGATATTGTTTTATAATAAGAAATCAAATCTGGGCTTACTATCCTCCTACTCAATTGTTCATTCTTCTCTTAAAGTATTAAGTCCCTCAAGTTATCATTTGCAAAACTTAAAGTTGCTCTTTTTTAGAAAGCTTTGAGTAAAGCACATAAGATGCAGAAGGTTTGAATCCTTTTTTCTTCAAGAAAGAGTTGGAATCGGATATTAAAACATAAAGCGCGAAGAAGCAAGAATGAATTAAAAACGATCCACAAGAAGTTCAAGAAAGAATGGTGAATTCAACTATCCATACCCATCCTCATGTGTCTTCAAGAACACTTTCAAAAAGAAAGGCTTTTAAGGGAGGCATGCATATGAGTCATCGGGTCTTTTTCTTTTAAAAACAGAAGAGAAGAAAACAAGAGAGAGTCGATAGCTAGCCCAGAAAAAGTGTTTAGTTACTCATGTAAAACGAAGAAAACAACGACATAATATAAAGCATACCGTACTGCAAGTGAAAGAGAAATCGGCCCGACTTTTGTATTGATGTCACTTCAACCTTCAAGTACAAGCTCTCAGTCCTCTCTCTCACAAGTTTTTGAAACTGGACTAAAACTTAAAAAGCAAGATTAAACTTCTTTCTAGCTAACAATGAACCTAGACCTTAAGAAAATAAGTGCAAAATTTAATCCTAGTCTTCGCTGCCTTTTTCTCTGCTGAAAGAGGTATTTATAGCCAAAAACTAAAGAATCAGGATCCTGGGAACGTTGGGGAGCAAACGCTCCCCCAACTGAAATCAGTTGGCCGCAGAAACGCGGCTTGGGCCGCGTTTTCGCGGCCCTGGTGTGGCCACGTGGCCACACCAAGAGGGGGGAGCTTCCTGGTATGAAGGGCTTCTCGCATATCCTGCTGGTTTGCTTGTTGCTGCTTCAACCGCTGACTGAATCAGCTTTTGATTTTCTGGCTTTGATTCCTCGATTCAAGGAGGATTTTTCTCACCCCTTGATATGCAAAGATATAGCCTAGACTTCTTCACTTCGAATTTATTCTGAATTAATTCAGAATAAAGTGGGCTTTTGGGCTTGTTCCTCATTTATTTCCTTGAGCATTTGGGCCTACATTAGGAAAGAAAAAAGACACTTATTAATATCATTTATTAGCCAAACAAGTGTGGTAACATGACAACATAAATGCAATGTATGTGACAAATCACGAAGCTAACAGTCAACCTTTGCGCAGCTGCGTGGGGCTTCGAGCGAAGTTAACTTTCTGCGGAGTTAATTGAGCATCTCCAGGCGAAACTGTAAGTAGCTCACAGTCCAGCGAGGCTGTGAAGGAGCTTCCTGCGATGCTAAGCAACTTTGGTTTCTCATGCGAGACTCATCTCGTGGGCTCATGCGAGACTAAGTGTTGAGCTAACTTAGTGTCCTTAGACCTGCTGGGCCTTCTCACGGGCTTTTAAGGACGACCTCAGCTTACTGTCTGCTTCACTGGATCAGTAGAGTCCAAGTTGCTGATTCATCTCCTATGAGATGGGTGCAAAACTGGCCGTCGGCTTGTCTGCCACTTGGCTTTTGTAGATGTCAACAAGTTAGATCTCATTCAGGCCAGTTAGGAATCTTGTCTTTTTTAGAGTATCAACAAGACCCCCTTCAAAGTTTTCGTAAGTCTGCAATGGAATAGTTCAGACTTGAAAATACTTTGAACTGCTTTGATTGATGGTATGTGAAATGCGAACGTCGCTATAGTGGTTGAGTTCAGCTTCGCTTTCAACCTGCTTTCGGATTGGAATAAGTTCGTCGAGGAATTGTGTAGATTCGTGATTCTGGGTAGCTTCGCGTCTGGATAGCTTCGCGTTTGAGCCTCTCGAGTAGCTTCATTTTAAATCGGGATAGGAACAACATTCCTTTCCCAAGGCTAATCGCTTTTTGCTAGTTACGAGAGGGATTGCTCCCTTTTCTGAGGTTAGAATAACTTCTCTTGCATTTAACGAGGGAGATTATTCCCTTTCTCGAGGCTAAGCATTTAAATGCTTTAACTTTGCCCTCGCTCCTAAGCTTGAAGCGTCAGCAGCGTGGTCAGGCCATGAGGCCTATAAATAGGACACTTGAAGTCCATTTCAGAGAAACATTCTTTTCTCTTTCTGAAAAGTCTGTTCATGACATCTCCTTGTTGCCTAGGAAAGGCGACTCAGCTCTCTGAAATAGTGGGGGCGCCCACTCTGGTCACTAATCGGCCTAGAGCTGATGAGTCTCGGTCATCTGGTGATTTTTAAGGAGTTCATCTCCCTTAGCTTTACCAGCCATCTTAGGGATTAAATTCCCTTGATCTTTGCATTTGGCTGACTTTCAGAAAAGGGTTTCAGCCCTATTTTCAGCTTCTCGGTTAAGCTAGCATTCTTGCTCTTTTCATGCAGGGTCGCTGCCTTAATCTGTCAAGTCTGCTTGTTAAATTTGCCATGCAGGCAAGGCTTAGGACTTGGCCTCTTCAAGGTTGATCCCGTCTTGCCATATAGGTAGGGTCAAGACTGCGTCGCTCTGGGCTAGTCTGGCCCAGCTATATAGGCGAGGCTAGGACTTGGCTCATGCTGAGCCAGTCCGTCATCACTGTGCAAGCGAGGCTATCCCCTACTTAACTGAAATCCATCTTTAAAGCACGACTAGATCGGATATGAATTGCTTCGTCCAAAGAATTTGACTTAGCATTTCATCTTTGCATTTTTTTTGATTTAACGCTAACTTGTATCCAGTTTGCATTGCAGTGAACTATGTTCGCCAGTCTTTCGTCTTGATGAAAGAGACCAAAAATTTTCCCTTGATCTTAAAGTTGAAACTTTGATCATAAGCAGGAGAAACATACTGGAGCAGCTGATGCGAAACCCAGAAGAGGTTGGTAGTCGCTTATCCGAGATGATCTACTTTGGGAAGGGGCTGGTAGTCGCTTATCCGAGATGATCTACTTCGGGAAGGCGGACATCACCTGTAAGGTCTTGGATCCTTCCTTTGCCAATTTTGATTATGAAAGATCTAACTTTCTTGTGGCAACCAGCCCTTTGCCAATTTTGATCATAGAAGATCCAGCTCCCACTCTCTTGCCAATTCTCATCAAAGAAGATCCAGCTTCTTGATGGTAAAATCTGCCATTAAGCGAAGGATTACGACCTTGTGCAGGAGGAAGACCTTTCATGTCCAGTTGCGATGGTTCATCATCCTGAAAGTAGATAGGATAATTTGTATGCCTTTGGAGCAATGATTCAGTTATATGAAAGACAATCTTGATGTAGTAGTATCAATATATCTTCTCTTTTGAATCAATAAAAATTTTATTTTCACTAATCTATCTTGCATCCCTCCTCTTCCTTTTGAATTTTGAAGGCAATTGGAATGGACCGGCAGAGGAAAGAAAAATTCTTAGCGATGCTAAACTTCCTGCGAAGTTAAAGACAGAATCCCAGCTAAGTCAGGAACAAGTTTCCAGCGAAGCTAGCATGAATTTTCTGCGAAGTTAGAGCCAAGCTTTTAGCGGAACTAAGGTTCATCTTTCAGTGAAGTTACTCAAACGTCGCACGAGGTCAACGCTGAACTCCAGCGAAGTTGGCCCTTAGCGGAGCTGGCAGTCTGACTTCTCGAAAAAAACGCTTAGGCGCCGTTTCAAATTAATTTAAAACAACCGCCTGCGCTCCTCTCGAGGAGGCGAAATTTAGGCAATCATCAGCCTACAAAAGCCCGGTTGGGCTGAAAGAGAAAGAACTACTTCTCTTTGAATTTTCAGAGAACACAAATCTCTTCTTCTTCTTTCTTATTCGTTTGATACTTTAAAAACCTTTCAGTTCTTCCATGGCCCCCAAAAGACGAGTAGGAAAAGATGCAGTGACCTCTGCGACGGAGGGGCCTCCTCCTCCTCCGGTCATTGAGCGACCCATTGTGGATAGGGATTTTTCTTTTTACTCAGAGATTATCATTTCTTGATAAATCAAGAATGATTCATTGTGATCCAGTGATCTCCCTTAATTTTCTTTGCTGAATTTTTAGGAGATTTAATTCCCCTTAATTTCTCAACTGAAAGTTTAGGAACCAAATGGTTTCTTCTCCAAGTTTCTGTGTGAAGTTAACCCTTAGGCGGTTCACATCCTGTCGAATAACAGGATGCGAAGCTAGCCTTCAAAACGCGGTTGGAAACTTAAAGCCCTTAAAATAATTTTAGGCAGCAATGCCATTCTGGCAAAGTTAGCCTTTGGGGCTTCTTCGCGTTCTGTTATACGAGGAGAAGCTTCCAGAGCGAAGCTAACACTTAGATGTTTTTTGCTTTCTGCCTTCATGCGGAGTGCGGAGCCAAGCTGCAGTTGCGAAACTGAGATTCAGGGCGAAGCTAATGCTAGGCTCGCTTCGCTCGGGGAGCGAAGCTTTGCCCTAGCAAAATTATTTTTCTTGTCTTAGCTTTCTTCAACAAATGAACTAATATAGTTTCTTCTTGTTTTTGCAGTACACTATACTCCTGGTCCTCTGAACAGTCTATTTGGAACAGTCAGGGGGCTGGACGGCAATGTTAACCTACAGTTCCAAGGGCAGGCTTCACTATTCAGTGAGCGGAGTGCTCCCAGTCGGGATACCCTTATGTAGGCCGGAGATCAGCGTGCTAAGAGGAGCATCATAACTACTGCTCCCCTTGAAGGACCGAAAAATCTATCGGAAGCCCGGCTTCATGTTTGGGGACGCAGCGCCAAATACCGATCATCAGCAACTAGCCAGAGAAGGGCAGAGATCTTCAATCTAGATGGCGAGAAGTATTATCTCCCATCTAGTAAGCGTCATTTTTCACTGTTTTTCTTCCAATGCGTGACGAGGGCTTGGAAGATGCAGTGGTCAGTGACTCAAACTACGACTCCGTTCACATAGAGAAATTGATAGCTTCGCCTCCTGGTTATACAAGGGCGGGTCCTCCTCACTGCATATTGGGTGTCCACCCTGGGAACGTTCTTTCGGACATCCCCGTGGGAGAAAATCTCGCGGTGGCTCAGACTTTTGGAAATCAGTTCTTCAAGGCTCATGGTAATTATCCAGCCACTGATTTCAAGACCCCTGGGTGGATTCACCCCCCCAAGGCCTAGTGGAGAGACCTGACCTTATATGTCTTAGCCTATTTTCAGGAGGATCTGGAGAGACTAGGACTCTACGAGGCCATCAGGGCGACCTGTTACGACATCCAGATGAGCGTAGCGAACTTCTATGCCATCTTTGAGTTATACTGTCCAGCCACAGGGACTTTCTTCACCCCTGAGGCGAATTGGGTATGACTTTGCATGAGATGTGGGAACGTCTGCTTTGTCCTTGGGATCTCTCCTATATGAAGAATATTTCCCTTGCAAGGCTGAATTGGCACTTTTGGAGAAGCAGGAGCCTGCTTTATTTGAGACTTACCGGGAGTTGATGTTCCATCTCTACATTTGCTCGAGTACGCATGGGAGTCATAAGGAGCTTCATGTAGTTCGAAGAGCTGGGGGAATTATTTGTTCCCCAACCTAGAAGATGCTCCTGAGGCAGCTCACTGCAGGGTTGCAGATGAGGACATTTTCTGAAGGATGCAGGAACACTCCCAAGGAGACATGATTTTGGAAGAGAATGATGGACCTTATAAGAATGGTGATATTCTCAGGAGTTTCCATCATCAGGCTCATCGACCGATGTCTCGGAAGGCACTTTTGGCCGGTTTTTTATCGGGTTGGCTGAAGAGATGTATGGTGCCCTCTCCCTCCAGCGACATCATCCTTCTGACTTTCTTATTGCCGGTCGTTCGTTTAGTTTACGGTCATTCTCTTAGACTTCTCCCGGTAATGGTGTATTATATTCAGCGGGGCCTTCGTGCATTGACGGAAGCTTTCTGTAGGCTACCAACGACGAAGAGGGGCAAAGGCACTAACCTGCCTCGCGACAGACCAAACCCTAGGATCTGTTTGCCATACACCTATCTGATGGGATGGCTCACCCTTCACTACCCTTCCATTATCAAGCCGGAGAGGAGCCCACAGAAGGTGTCCGAATGGCGCTTCTCCGTCGATTTGAGGGATGTTCATAGTTGTTGACTTATGTGGCCGCGGTTCGCAAGTTGCTGCGCTGGTATGATGTTTACAGCCTTTTCCGCTGCTTTCCCTATATTCGCGATGCGGGCTGCGGCGAAGAATTCAAGGATGTAAGAGATGGGCAGACGTCGCTGAGCCGGGAGTCTTCGAATGGCTGGTTAGCATCCGGCCATCCCATCTGGTGTACAGGAGCGGGGATACCTGCTACTTGGAACTCTATGTCCCGAGTCGGTTTGCTCGTCAGTTTAGGTATGACCAACTGTATGTAGGTAATCCGAACACCAGCCTGGCCTTTATGGGGAGCCTTATTAATGGTGCTCGTGCCTGGTGGTTCTACATCGCTGGCTATACTGAGGCGTGGCTGTGTATGTCACTGAGGACTCTGAATCTTTAGACAACTGTGGGGTTCTGTCAGTGGTACAGAACTTCGAACTCCACACCAACCGGGTTTTCTATTAACTCATTTGGTGTGAAATTAATCTCTCAGCAGCTAAAGCGGAAGGTCACTGAGAGAGGTGAGGGCAGGAGGGTCCGTGTGTCAGCCTCGGGAAATTCATCGCCACTGCTGATAGTGAGGCTTTGGATGCAAAGAGTCCACGCTTTGAAGGAGATGCAGATGCTGAGGTTCCGTCTGATGCTCCTGGTGGGGTAGGCACGACCCCCATGGAACATGTAGAGGTAGAAGAAGTGGAGGAAGAAGATCCCGACGTCCACTTCAAACGAAAGCAACAAGATGGATCTCGCAGGAAGAGGGCAGTGAAGAAGCCTCATCACTACACTCCCACCATTATTGCAGAGGGCGAGTCAACTGAGGCGCCTCCTCCTCCTGCTCCATTAGTCATTAAGTTGTCGGCTCCGAGACAAACCATTGGTAAAGCTGTTCATGACTTGAGTAAGATCAACTCTGTTCTTGCAACATATACTTATATATTTCATATAGCTCATTATTTATTCTATGATTCAGGAACTGAGATAGTAAGAGACCCGAGAGCTGAGGCTGTAGGAGAACAGGGAGATTACTATGATCTCCTGTTCACTTATAAGGAAAGTGACGAGGCTAGCTACTTCGTCATCTCAGAAGACTCTAGAGGTGATGCGGCCGACGTGGGACCTTCGGGTGCTGGGACCTCAAAAGGAAGTCCCATGGCCTCCAGCTCTTTAGGATGGATCACAGAGGGTTCGGCGAGTGAAGATGGGCCGGCCGTCCGTGTTGACTCTGCTAAAGATTTTCCTATGAAGCATGAGAGGACTGATGCCGCCGTCGAGAAAGTTCGGAGAGAAACTGCGGCTAAGGTGATTGAGGCGATATCATCTTTTGGTAATGCCTGGACCTTTTGTAAGTAATTCTCTCCTGATATTGATTATACCTTGCTTAAACAGAGTCTTGCTACAGGTGTTCCACCTTTGGGTGCATCGACTTCAAGAGAGCCAACCAATCTTCCTGATGAAATCAAGGGTGAAGCAAGTACTTCGACCGCGGCAGACGTTGCTGAGTTGGATGCCTTGTATCACGGCCTGCCCACTTATCAACCTGAACCGGCAAGTGGCCTTAAAGAGACCGAGGGGACAGTGGTCACGGAACCAATCTCACTTCCAACTACATCGATAAGTGAAATGCCAGTGGTTTCTCCAGCTCTGCCTATCCTGCCAACTGCAGAGGTGAAGGTGATTGCCAGTCCTACTTCTCCAACACTGGTTGTTGAGCCAGCTCTCCTGGAAGTAGTCACCAGCCTTACGTCGATTATGACTAGTGTACTGGTCTCAATGAAGACTCCTTCGAGATCACCGACGACCTCTCATATTTCTCCAGTCAGTGCTCCTGACATTCCCTCTACGGTTATGTCAGTGAAACCGATGGAAGCTTTGCCTTCAGGGGCCACTCGTTCACCGGGAGTAGTTGAAGCCGAGAATGAATTTGTGGCTGAGCTAGTCGACAGCTTTTATAAGGGCTTGAAGCGATCCATTACTTTGGTCTTGAAGGACTCGACTACCTCGTTCTCTGCTTTGAAGGTAGTCCTCTCTTGAAGTATTGGCAGCATTCGAGACTTTAGAGGGGATGACCAGGCCACCACATTGGAGATTCTGGTGGACAGGCTTGAGAGGGATGTAGACGAATGGCGCCGTCTCAGCCATTCAGATCTGAATTCTTCAGTTAATGAGCAGCTTGCACACCTTGCTACTCAAATGAATGAAGCAAATCTTTCCGCTCAGGAAGCAGCTAAGGCAATTTCTTCTAATTTGAAATCCTTGGAGATAAGGAAAGTAGAACTTGGGGATGCATAAATGCTTCTAACAGTGCTCTTCTCCACGCCGAGGATAAGATTGAAAAGGCCAAGAAAATGATCAAGAAAGCAAATCTTCTTCTGTTCAAGGCCGAACCGGTGCATCTTGAGGAGATTGCTCGGTTAGAGCAGCTTAAGGCTCAAAATGACGAAGTCCTGCAACAAAAGCTAGCACAGAGGGTAACCTTGGTTGAAATTGAGGCTCGCCCGTCCCAGACAGCAAGTTTTAATGAGGCCGAGTTGAGATCGCAGGCACTTATCAAGGCTGTTGAGGAGAGGAAGCATAGGCTGGCCACTCTTGAAGAACGAATCAAGTCCTACGAAGCACCCTCGTAGCTTGTAATCTGTGTATCTATATATCCCTCTTTTAGAATCAATAAAAAGTAATTTTATTTGACTCCCTTGTTGCATTTCCAACTTGTTTTATCTTCTGAATTTTCAATTCTTACTTTCAAGTTATATTACAATCCTTAAAAGGAAATGGAATAACGGTATAACTAATCTAATTAGCAGTGATAAACTGATTGGGTTAGTTACATATTTGAGAAATGATTGACAAAGAAATAGTCCCTACTGGACTGAAAGATGAGATTAGATAATTCATCCGTTCAGAGGTGACAAACTGGACATAATCGATTAGGGCTTACCAAACTCGGGGTGTTTACTGTTCAGAGGTGACGAATTGGACATAACAGTAAGCAAAAAGGGAGACTTCGCTATCTGTCAGTTCAGAGATGATGAACTGAACATGACCGATTGAGAAGTCATTAAGCTCGAAATTTTGTCATTCAGAGGTGACGAACTAGACAAGATGACAAAAAAATAGTCCCTACTGGACTGAAAGATGAGACTTGGCTATCTGTCAGTTCAGAGGTAACATGGAGATAACCGATTGAGAAGCCACCAAGCTCAAAATTTTATCATTCAGAGGTAACGAATTGGACATGATGACAAAGAAATAGTCCCTACTGGACTGAAAGATGAGACTTGGTTATATGTCAGTTCAGAGGTAACATGGACATAACCGATTGAGAAGCCACCAAGCTCGAAATTTTGTAATTCAGAGGAGACTAACTAGACATGATGACAAGGAAACGGTCTCTACTGGACTGAAAGATGAGACTTGGTTATCTGTCGGTTCAGAGGTAACATGGACATAACCGATTGAGAAGCTACCAAGCTCGAAATTTTTTCATTCAGAGGTGACGAACTGGACATGATGACAAAGAAATAGTCTTTACTGGACTGAAAGATGAGACTTAGTTATCTGTCAGTTTAGAGGTAACATGGACATAACCGATTGAGAAGCCACCAAGTTTGAAATTTTGTCATTCAGAGGTGAGGAACTGGACATGATAATAAAGAAATATCCCTACTGGACTGAAAGATGAGACTTGGTTATCTGTCGGTTCAGAGGTAACATGGACATAATCGATTGAGAAGCTACCAAGCTCGAAATTTTTTCATTCAAAGGTGACGAACTGGACATAATGACAAAAAAATAGTCTCTACTGGATCGAAAGATGAGACTTGGCTATCTGTCAGTTCAGAGGTAACATGGACATAACCGATTGAGAAGCCACCAAGCTCGAAATTTTATCATTCAGAGGTGACGAACTGGACATGATGACAAAGAAATAGTCCCTACTAGACCGAAAGCTGAGACTTGGCTATCTGTCGGTTCAGAGGTAACATGGACATAATCAATTGAGAAGCCACCAAGCTCAAAATTTTGTCATTCAGAGATGACGAACTGGACATGATGACAAAGAAATAGTCCCTACTGGACTGAAAGATGAGACTTGGTTATTTGTCGGTTCAGAGGTAACATGAACATCACCGATTGAGAAGCCTTCAAGCTCGAAATTTTGTCATTCAGAGGTGACGAAGTAGACATGATGACAAAAAAATAGTCCCTACTGGACTGAAAGATGAGACTGGGTTATCTGTCGGTTCAGAGGTAACATGGATATAACTGATTGAGAAGCCACCAAGCTCGAAATTTTGTCATTCAGAGGTGACGAACTGGACATGATGACAAAGAAATAGTCCCTACTGTACTGAAAGATGAGACTTGGTTATCTGTCGGTTCAGAGGTAACATGGACATAACCGATTGAGCAGCCACCAAGCTCAAAATTTTGCCATTCAGAGGTGATGAACTGGACATGATGACAAAAAAATAGTCCCTACTGGACTCAAAGATGAGACTTGGTTATCTGTCGGTTCAGAGATAACATGGACATAACTGATTGAGAAGCCACCAAGCTCGAAATTTTGTTATTTAGAGGTGACAAACTGGACATGATGACAAAAAAATAGTCCCCACTGGATTGAAAGATGAGACTTGGCTATCTGTCGGTTCAGAGGTAACATGGACATAACCGATTGAGAAGCCACCAAGCTCGAAATTTTATCATTTAGAGATAACGAACTGGACATGATGATAAAGAAATAGTCCCTACTGGACTGAAAAAAGAGACTTGGTTATCTGACGGTTCAGAGGTAACCTGCACATAACCGATTGAGAAACCACCAAGCTCGAAATTTATTTCGTTCGGAGGTGACGAACTGGACATGATGATAAAGAAATAGTCCCCACTGGACTGAAAGATGAGACTTAGCTATCTGTCAGTTCAGAGGTAATATGGACATAACCGATTGAGAAGCCACCAAGTTTGAAATTTTGCCATTCAGAGGTGACGAACTGGACATGATGACAAAAAAATAGTCCCTACTGGACTGGAAGATGAGACTTGATTATCTGTCGGTTCAGAGGTAACATGAACATAACCGATGGAGAAGCCACCAAGCTCGAAATTTTGTCATTCAGAGGTGACAAACTGGACATGATGACAAAGAAATAGTCCCTACTGGACTGAAATATGAGACTTGGCTATCTGTCAGTTCAGAGGTAACATGGACATAACCGATTGAGAAGCCACCAAGCTCGAAAGTTTGTCATTCAGAGGTGACGAACTGGATATGATGATAAAGAATTAGTCCCTACTGGACTGAAAGATGAGACTTGGCTATCTGTCGATTCAGAGGCAACATGGACATAACCGATTGAGAAGCCATCAAGCTTGAAATTTTATAATTTAGAGGTGACGAACTGGACATGATGACAAAGAAATAGTTCCTACTAGACTGAAAGATGAGACTTGGCTATCGTCGGTTCAGAGGTAACATGGACTGACCGATTGAGAAGCCACCAAGCTCAAAATTTTGTCATTCAGAGGTGACGAACTGGACATGATGACAAAGAAATAGTCCTTACTGGACTGAAAGATGAGTTGATTATGAACTCCATGAGGAGTTTGATATCTCTTTCAGATGTTATTTGGAAGAAATTGTTAGAGGTATATTGTTAGCGTGATAACCAGAAAAGTCTACTGAAGACTAATAGACTTTGAGGGAATCTATCAGAAACTCACTGGGGAGTTAGGAAACAAGTCCCGTAGAAGATCATATGTCAGAGAACTCCATGGGAATTTGTAAAGCAACTTGCCAGAGGTGTGATGTTAACTTGACAAGGATTCATTTACTGTTAGAGGTGCCTGAACATAACAGTAATTTGAGTGGACCTGTCGTTCTGTTGAAGAGAAAGACAAGCAGGGTCATTCACTGGGGATGTTGGTTTTATCCGTTGGGGAGTAGATTAGAGTCTTGCTATCAGAGGTTTAATGTTAACATGATATGAATACCTTTATAAGTGGTCTTCTCATGCTATGGATGAGAATTGGTAAGTGATTTTGGAGACGGAATCAAATGGGAACAGGTCCCTTAGGATTTTTAACAAATCCTCAGCCGTCAACGGATTTGATATGTCTTCACCAACTACCGTTTGAGTCGGGCTAGCCATGCTAATCCCTCAGCACGATGAGTTCAAGGACTTACGTTGGGCTTAAAGGCCAACATTTCCCCTATCCTTAACCGCGGAATCAAATGGGAACAGGTCCCTTAAGATTTTTAGCAAATCCCTCAGCTGTCAATGGACTTGATATGCCTTTACCAACTACCGTTTGAGTCGGGCTAGCCATGTTATTCCCTAAGCATGATGAGTTATCAAGGACTTATGTTGGTCTTAAAGGCCAACATTTTTCTCTATCCTTAATCACTAGGGGCGTTGGATTATTTTGTTACTGTATTCATAACCTTGGCTCTTCTTTGAGACACCAGTGTTCGATCAGCTCGACACTGGTTTATGGTTGTATGATCTCGTTTAGAGAAAGAGAGGAGCCTCATTTTGCATATCTTGGATCTGAAGGTCTTGATCAGGAGTGCCATGTTAACTTGATCATAAGAAGAATCCTATCAAGGATAATACTTCTTTTAGAACCTACCGTTGATCGACATCATGAGTATGTCACCATCTGAGGTCATAAGGCGATATGCCCCCTTTGAATAGACTGTTTCTATCACAAATGGTCCTTCCCATTTGGGTTGAAATTTGCCTTTAGTTTTGTGCGTCATGATCATTGGTCGTCTGACAGCTAAAATCAAATCTCCTTTCTGGAAGACTCTTTTCTTAACCTTCTTATTGAAGGCTTTTGTGATTCGGGCTTGATACAACTCAATGTGTTGCTGAGCTTGTAACCATTTCTCATCTAGGGCTTCGAGCTCTTGGAGTCGCAACGGATCGTTGTCCTCTGTTGTCATCTTAGTCACCAAGTGACTCGTAATGACAGCATCTAGATTTCTAACAGTATGACTGCTTCGCACCCGTATACCAAGGAAAAAGGTGTATTACCTGTCGGGGTCTGAACTGTGGTTCGGTAGGCCCAAAGACATTCACTAAATTTCTCATTCCAGTCTTGCTTATTTGATGAAACGAATTTTTTGAGTAGCTTAATGGTTATCTTGTTGAATGCTTTCGCCAAGCCATTAGCGGTAAGGTTATAAGCAGTTGATGTCATATTCTGAATTTGGTACTTATCACAGAACCGATAGAATACCTGACTTGCAAATTGGGGACCGTTATCATGGATGATCCTCGTAGAGACACTAAATTAATGGATGACATGGTGTTTGATGAAATTAACCACGTTAGAAGTTTTAATTTCCACCAGTGTTATGACTTCTGCCCACTTTGAAAAGTAATCAGTTATTGCTAGGATAAACTGGTGACCTTTTGTTGAAGAGAGGCTGATTGGCCCTACGACATCGATTCCCCACGCTTCAAATGGCTACAAAGCAACAGTTGGATGGAGCAACTCTAGAGGCTGATTTATGAAGTCCGTATGGATTTGGCATGCCTTACACCTTCGTACATATTGGATGGCATCGGCTATCATAGTTGGCCAATAATACCCAAGCCTGTGCAATCAGTCCTTGAGTTTTGGACCTGACTGATGAGCTCCGCATATGCCATCGTGCTCTTCTTTGAGCACTTCCTGTGCTTCTAAATTAGAAAGGCAACGCAGGAGGATACCATCGTATGAACGACGGTACAGTGTCTTCAGTGTTGGGTTATAGTAAAAATGGAGAGACCTTCGTCTGATAGATGCCGCTTTTTTAGGGTCATCCGACAGCAAACCATGCAAACCATAGTCGATGAGGGAAAATCGCCAATCTCTCGGTTCAAGATCTGTCAAGATGTTATAGGCCTCTTTGGTTCTCAAAATGTTTAGAGCAAACAAAGTGTCGAGTTGCCACTATAACGTAATACTTGGTGTCGTCTGGTAAGGCCAGCATTGTTGCTAATGCAGCCAGAGCATCGACCCTAGTGTTCTAGGATCAAGACACGTGATCGATGTAGAAGCCATCAAATAAATTAGCCATTTCGATGACTGCGTGATAATAAGGTACCAAATCTTCGTGACGGACCTTATATTCACCTTTAACCTTGACAATCAGTCTCGAATCGCCATAAGCTGCAAGGTAGCGTAACCCCATTTCGTGAGCGAGCTGAAGATCAATGAGTAGAGTATTGTATTCTGCCACATTGTTGGAGCATGATTCCGTCAGAGAAAATACCCTAGGAAGGACATGGTTTTGTGGTGAGATAAACACAACCCCCATACCGGCAATGACCTTGCCTTTAGGGCCTATTCGTGATGCTCCTTCAAAGAACATCTGCCAAACTTCATCCTCTGAAGTTATATTAGATTCGAAGACTTCATCCGGAATGTCTTCATAAAGTTTTGAGCTTTCCCGAACCGGATGAGTAGTCAAGAACTCTGCAAGTGCCTAGCTTTTAACTGCCTTCTGAGGGACAAAGATCATGTCATACTGAGACAAAAAGAGGACCCATTTAGCTAATTTAGAATTCAGTGATCTTAGTTTCGTTATGAGGAGACGCAAAGGATTCACTTTGAAAATGACATGTGTGGTTTGGCCGACCAAATAATGTCGTGTCTTCTGCATAGCAAAGATAAGAGCTAAGCATTTCTTCTCAATAGGATTATAGCGAGATTCTGTCCCTATCAGAGTCCTGCTCAGATAATAAATAGCTTGTTCGTGATCATTGTCATCTTTTTGAGCAAGCAGAGCACCAAGAGAGTGGTCCATAGCTACTAAGACTGGAGGTTTTATGAGATATCTTTTGATATCTTCGTAAGCTTCTTGACATGCTTGATCTCATACAAAAGAAACACCCTTTTCATGAGTCGGGTGAACGGTTGATAGCGGCCTGAGAGATTTGCAATGAATCTTCTGATATAAGCCAGTCTACCTTGCAGGTCTCTAAGTTCTTTGAGATTCTTAGGTGGATGCAAGCTTTGAATGGCTTTGACTTTGTCTGGGTCAAGATGAATTCCTTTTATTGTAATAATAAATCCAACGAACTTGCCACTCAAAACCCCCAAGAAGGATTTCATCTTCAGTTGATGAGCCCGCATTATGTCGAATATCGTTCTCAAGTCACGAAGATGGTCATTCGTATCGCAACTTTTTACAACAATGTCGTCGACATAACATTCTACCGTCTTTCAGAGATAATCATGGAAAATCATACTCATTGCCCGCTGATACATCGCTCTCGCATTCTTTAACCCGAAGGGCATCACGGTATAACAGTATACCCCCAACGGTGTCCGGAATGAAGTATGCTTCTCGTCCTCTGGATAATCTTAATTTGATTATATCCTGAGAAGTCGTTCATGAAAGACATTCTTTCGAATCCGCAGGTATTGTTAATCATGACATCGATGATGGGCAATAGGAATTCGTCTTTAGGACAGGCTGTATTAAGATCGTGGTAGTCAATACAGATTCGAATTTTTCCATTCTTCTTGAGAACGGGGACGATATTA
The DNA here is from genome assembly GCA_038442645.1 of Agave tequilana. NCBI lineage: Eukaryota > Viridiplantae > Streptophyta > Magnoliopsida > Asparagales > Asparagaceae > Agave > Agave tequilana. The sequence continues at coordinate 84,875 of JAVJIF010011975.1, read as the reverse complement.
GCAACCAATCTGGATGTTGCTCCTCCGTATGAAGCCACATGCAATGAGTTTATGGACTTCGGCTTCAACAACTTTCATAATGTTTGGACGAAATCGGCGTTGTTGTTGCTTGACTGGCTTAGCGTTAGGCTTGATGTTCAGATGATGTATGGCTACTTGTGGGTCAAGTCCGGGCATGTCTTCGTAGTTGTACGCAAAAACATCTATATAGTCCCTTACAAGTACCATCAATTCTTCTCTTTCTGTGAGTGATAAGCTCTCATTTATAAAGATGGGCTTAAGGTGACCTTGACTACCCAAGTTAACCTGGATCACCTTGTCTTCAGTAGGTGGTTCGCGTTGTTCGAATCGCTTTTCCCACTAGAGATCCAATTACTGAGCCCATGGTTCCTTATCAGTAGCTTCCGCTGGCTCCAATTGGCTGCTTGAAGTCATATTAATAGTGAGTACTTTGAACAACGTTCCCACACTGACATCTGAATCTCATTCGGAGGAAGAGGCAGAACGTGATGGGATTGGTTTGTTATCTTTAGGTCAAACCGTTGTTAGCGGTGTAGGTGTAACGTATCCCAACCCCTGCGTGTGTTATCATAGTAATTTTCTGGATTCCCTCTTGGCACAGAGTTACGCAGAAAAGCACATCTTCCTTTTTCGAAATTCAGGCCCTTCCTATGCTGCAAGTTGTATCCCATTTTTCTCATCATATGCTGCGCTAATCGTGCATAATGGAAAAATTATAGGATGTCTGAGTCTGAACTTGAATCTGCGGCTACAGACCTTCGCAGTTAAGCTTTACCGAATATTATTGGTAATTGACCCTCTTTGGATGGGGGAACCACTAAATAGATCCTTCTATATATTACAGGGATGTACTTGCTGCACTTGGTTTATGTAAAGGCATGTGCAGAGAGCTATCCGTAACGGATTCAAATAATTCAACACTCATAGGATAATCAAAGGAAATATTGTCATTAATTACCCATTCATCCTCATCTTCAGAAGGAGTGTTACATTGGAGATTATTAAAACATGCTATAACCGGTTCACTGACCAAAATGGCTGGCATGTCTGCTTCAGACTCTGAATCTGCCTCATTGCCACTATTATCGTTGTCAGATAATGATTATTTTGATGTTTCACCAACCTCTTGATATAGGAGAGCATTAGTAACACCCCTTTGAATGGTTGCTTCTCAGCGAAGACAGTTCGCACTGTTGCATCATCTTCAACATATTTGAAGCACTAGTGCAGAGTGGAGGGGACAATCCAATTAGCGTGGATTCAGGGTCTCCCTAATAACAAGTTGTATGACGTGTCAGCGTCAATGACATAGCACATCACCTCTGACTTCAGGCTCCCTATTTGGCAACGGAGTCGAATCTTTCCAAGTGGATGACTACTCCCTGCATTAAAATTGTATATTGTTGTAGTGGTTGCAGACAACTGATACAGTAGTATGCCAAGGAAGTAGAGGAGCCTTTTGGGCATGATGCTGAGTGCAGACCCCAGGTTAACGTGTGCCCTTTCAATGCATGTCGAACCGATGTATCCAGTGTAGTACAAAGGTCGATTGTGCTTATTATCCTTGAGAAGCATATCCTCCGCTATGAAAGTAATAGCAGGTACCTTTGGTTGCACATGATGGCATTCAGGGCAAGAGTGCCGAGTGTCATCCTTAAGGATTTCTAGCATATATATCAGGAATAATTCTGAGTTAGCCAGTGAATTCCTAAGTGCTTCTCTTGTCTCTTTCTAGAGACGAAGGAGCTCGTGTATGGTGATACGAGCTGGGATATTATCTAGTTGGGCCAATACGTCAAAACGAAAGGGCATGTTAAGCCCTAGGCCTGAAGGCTTCTTCAGGACATGGTCAAACCGGATTTCTTTCTACTTCTCTTTTCCCGTCGTCGGGAGCGGAGCCGGTGTGGGTATTTGTACTGACGTCATCTGCTGTTGTGTCTCGTCAGTAACTTTCTCATACTGTTTTAAGTATGACTTCCCGGATTGAGTGCCTGTTGGCTGAGGTACATCAGCCTGCATTGTGCAAGCGTACTTTTCCCCTTCAGAATCGCTAAGAGAAGCTATCGTGAGACTACCATCATCCGGCAAGATAGAGATAACATTACAAGATTTGCCCTTTGACCTGGATTTCTTTGAATCTATTATTCGTCTTGGACAAGGTCTGGGTGTATCCACATGATTTTTCCTGTTTCCAATGTCAAGGGAATAAGGCCCTTACTCTTTTGAGTTTTTGCTGAAGGATGCTTTACTTCTAGCCGTGCTTCAGGGATCGGGAAGGTCCCATCAAGTAATGTGACCCTTGGGGTTTTGCCGAACTCGAGAGTCACCATGTTTGCAGTGACTTTCTTTTGTTCTGATTTCAAAGTCAGAACTCCGGCGTCGATCAAAGCTTGAATTTTGTCCTTGAGGACAAAGAACTTATCAGTAGGATGATGAACCATCCTATGAAAGAGGCAATAGTTGGGATCGTTCGTGCATCCCATTTCATTAGGGTGTCGAACATCTGGCGGCTTTAGTTTATTCCCTTTGTGGAGTAAATGGAATATTACGACCACCTGCTCATCTTTGAAGGAGTACTTTTTCGGAGGAAACTTAGACTCCTGATTATTGAAAGCGCTCTTCTTGGCCTTCGAACGAACGTCTCTTAAAATTCAACGGACATAATCTCTTTCCCTTTGGCTTGGGAAGACTGCGTTATGTCGCTGCGTCCTTTATTATTCATACCCCATTTGCCTTTAGGGTAGATGTTTCGAACTTCTTAGTCGACTTTTCGGCTATCTCTGCTTGTTCGACCAGTTCCTTCCAGGTATGGGCTTTGATAGTGTAACGCCCCGATCCCAAGGATACGGAGACGTTATGGCGACGTACATACGCAGGGCGAAAAACCCTCATGCACGTACGCTAAGCCTCAGTACAGGAAATAACCTCCATATTTATAAGAGTTCCGGCAGGAAATAAGTACAAGAATACCTGCAGAAAGAGGTTAGTGATCATAACAGATAGGAAAACAGGGATAAATAAGATAACAGAAATAAATCACAAGGATACCTATGAATGGTCTCAATGATGAGTCTCCTATGTGAACCCAATGGCAATACGATAACTCAGATCTCCAACCTGGGCACACAAACCCAGGGTCATCAGAAAGCGACCTAGTGAGTGGTAAAATGAAGGAGGCAGTAATATATACTATAGTAATACGAGCACGTTAATACTATCTAATACATGTTTATGTAATGGTGATACCATATAATAGAAATTTAATAATCTGTAAAAATATAACAAGGTCATATTTTAATACCATCATTAAGTAGCATGTTATCATCGGATCATGTCCACAGTAGGCTTCAGTTTGATACCATATCTAATGTTGTATAGTGGTGACGTGATGGAAATGAACATGTAATTGTGCAGCATGTAATATACTCATACTACTGTGTTGTGCATATACAAAATGAAGTATACAAGGTATACATATAGCAGAATGTTTACAATGCAGGGTATACATGTACATGGATCGCATGTTACCACATGAAGTGTAACAAACATCAGAAAGTGTAACAAGATATACAGGTGACATGATAGTGAATAACATATCAGGAATAGTAACAAATATGAAGGGATAATAATATACATGAGTCTAGCATGTCATGTGATTTATACAATAATAACAATCTGTACCACCTGATATTTTAATCAATCTCTTCCAGTGTCCCATACCACTAGCAGTTCATACTGGAGCCCGCACTCCAATCGAACCCATCCGGACATGGCATATGGGTACCATTATCCAAACGAGATAGTGACCAAATAACAAGTGTTCCTGATGTCACTATTGTGTATACTATTTTATTATATTAATTAGAAACCCATGGTCGAGGAGCTCTTATCGGGTAGGTGTATCCCGTGCATACCCAGGATCACGGCCTTAAACGGACCCCTGGCTGCCGAGACCAGGGCCCTCCGCTAAGAGGGGAGCACGAATCTAGAATCAAGTAACAGGAGCTTATGGAGCTATTGGTAGGCAGCACTACCGTCCCCTGCAGTGGGACTAACAATATGGATCCAGTACATCTACCCGATAAGATCTAATCAACCATCAAGTCTCCTCCATACCCAAGTTATCTTTATGATCTGATATTTAAACTACACAGTGTAACAAGAACAAATACAGTACATGATACAAGTAACATGATAACAGGACCTGAGCTCTGTTGATAGCATAGAATAATATAACGAGAAACGGGAACAATAGATGTGAAATTCTACATATCGCATATCAACAGCTCTCATGTCCAGTAACGGGAATATCAATACAAGAATATCAATAGATGTAATGGGAAACAATCATGTAACAGGAATACATGAGTATGACATGCAATATGAACGGTGATCCACATGACAAGAATAGAGAAACCATATATGCATGTGTAACAGGGATGCCGAGAATCCATGTAACGGTGATAACAATATATATAGATATATATACACATGAATACGAAATAATAGTGTGACGCGTCATAGTAACTGTGCAACGGTGATACTAGCACATGAACTATCAATGTCGCGTATCCATGGCAGAGTGACAATATGCAAGTAGCAGTAATGAAATGACAACGTCTAGTGAATCGGTGTATCTATGTACCGGTGGGACATAGTGTTGCGTGTAAGAGAATCTGTGTAACGGTGTTACGTGTACATGAGATAACAGTATCCCGTGTGATAGGATATCCAAGTCCAAGTCATAGTGTGAATACTAATGTTAGCGTCTGGGGTAATAGCATCTACTTGAGTGTCAACTACTGCTAATAAGAATAACGATTCCTATATTCTGAATACGGTAGGTGTCACCAAATTATGAAACAGAATAATCTATTTTAATTATCAATTTAGAGACTAGTTTTACTTAGGAACATTATTAACTTCGGAAATCTCGTTAATTAGCCAATCATCCAGATCAGGTATCATCTATCTATCAGTATGTTTTACTTACAGGGACCACAGGGTTTCCCAACAATATAATTTAGTGTTTAATAATTATAATGATTTGCCGATAATCACGTTTTATTAATTAGGCAACCAACCAAGATACTAAACATGATAAAATATAATTTATATAATTTAGTAAAGGAAAACACTCACAAACTAGCCATGGAAAGGTAGCTCTCTTTCCCACGATCGCAACGGATCTAGAATCGTCCGAATCGGAGTCGGAAGCTCCAGATATCGCCCGAACGCTAAAAATCGTCAAAATGGATTAAATATGTAAATAAAAATATTGTAATGCAAATACATAAATGTAGCAGGGGGTTTTCTGTAAGATTACCTTTATTGGGTTTTGGAGCGGGTTGGGCTCGTAACGGGTCAGGTCCAGATCCACAACCCATACCCAATTAACTTAAGTTAATGGGTAATGGGTTAACGGGTTTCAACCCAACATTTAGGCAACCTAATAGGGTTATTGGGTTCGGGTTCCACCTGAACCCAATAACAGAGCAGCAGCAGTAGCAGCTCTTGTTGCTGCTGCGCGAGCAGGCCAGCCAGCAAGGCTGGCCGGCAGCGGCGGTGGGGACCCGCCGGCGGCGACCTCGGCCGCCGGCGGTGCGGCCGTCCCGCAGGCGGTGCGGCCGTCCCGCAGACAGAGAGAGGGTGCGTGAGAGAGAGAGTGAAAGAAAGAGAGAGAGGAAAAGAGAGGGGGTGGGAGAAAAAGGGCATGGTCGCGCGGCTGCGCGGCCGTGGCAGCCAGAGGGGAGCGCCGGACTGGGGCGCGCGCCACGGCGGCGCTTGGCCGGGCCGCGGGCTTCCTCTGGCTGGAACAGAGCATGAGATAGGGAGAGAGAGAGAGAGAGCTATGTGTAAATCACCTAGAGGGGGGTGAATAGGTGATAATGCTAATCTAGAAACTAAATGCGGAAACTAAAACAATTTTGCAACACACCTCATACAACCAACAAGTGTAGCCGAATTCCCCGTGAAGGGCTCTGGACTAACTCCTCTTGATTCCCCTAGATAAGGGTTGAGGTGCTATATGAAGCTCTTGTGGTTAAGTATAAGTGAGGCACACACAAGCAAGCCAAACATATAAAGATGAACAATATGAAATAATGCAAGGCACAACACAAGCAAATAGATATGAATGAATGAATGATGCTATGCACAAATGTAAAGAGAGAGTTAGAGAGACAATGGATTAAACGCAAACACAAGATATGTTTCGAGGTTCGAGCCCCTAGCTCTACGTCCCCGCCTTCACCGAGAAGGATTTCCAATCCACTATCTCCCACCGAGGGAACCTCCACCGAGGAGGATTTGTTACAACAATAGGAGTACCGAACTCCTCTCTCAAACACCGCCTCACAACCGAGGGGTAGGCCCGTAGCCAAAACTACAACCAATCGCCTCTACCGAAGAGGGAAACACAAACCAACTCCACCTCACAATAGAGGGAGCAAACACAATCCTCAACCTCTACCAAAGAGGGAGCAAACCAATCACCCGATCAACCTCTACCAAAGAGGGATACAACAAAGTAAGGGTGTTTACAACTTGGAGGCTACAACAACCTCAAACAATCTCTTTTCCACAAAACAAGATCCTAATAGAATAGGATAGAAGATAAGCTCAAGTGTGAAAAAACTAGAGTTTGGAAAATAAAAACTCAAAGAAAACACTTGGGAAAACTCTTTGTAAATGATAGAAATGAAGAACAAAACAAATCTCCCAATTTTTCTATTTTCTTTGATTTTTTCAAAAACTCTAAAACAATAAAGATTGATCTTTTTGGCACTTAAACACTTTTGAAAACTTGTTTAAAACACTGGAGATATCAGAAAATTTTGGCACAAAAATCTTAGTTAAAACCATGAAGAGATGGGATATTTATAGGCCCAAAAGAAAACTAGCCGTTAGGCTGATCTGGCAGCCTGACAGGCTTGCGGTCGACCGGCCGGTCGACCGCCAACGGTCATATTTTTGACCGTTGGGGCACCCCGGTCGACCGCCTAGATACAGAGAGCAGAGCTCTCTGGTCCGGTCGACCGCCCGGTCGACCGTCCCACTGTGCTGCTAGACGTGCACAGCTCTGTGTACGTCGGTCGACCGCAGGGTCAACCGGCCCTTAGTTCGGTCGACCGTGTTGTCGGCCGACCTAGCCTGTCAGCCACTGTCCTTGGTCAGAAAATCATGTTAAAATATTTTTTAAAATTCTTTTATCTCTTCTAAAAATTTCCAAAAATAGTTTTACCATTTTGCATTGATTTATAAACATTTGATAAAAATTTCAACTCAAATATCAAGCAATTTGAACTATTTTTGTGTCTTATCATTTTTACCAAAAATCAAAACTGTATTTTATCAAACTTAAATTTTTCAATAGGAAATCTGATTTTTCCTAAAACTTATGAATAGGCATATCAAAATAAGTTTGTTTATGATATGAAGCATGTATGTATATCGAACACATCTAATATACATAAAAACCATTTAAACTTGTTTTGATCTAAATTATCCATGAAAACCAAATCCAAAACATAAAACTGTGTGTGTTGTGCACTTGAGCATATCAACTATTCTTATCTTTACACATGGATCTAAAACACACTAAACTATAGATACCTAAGTCTTCTTGACGATCTTCATCTTCAGTTGACTTGGTCCAAACTCCGTGATCCAACGAGCAAGGCTATGTATGATCTTGATGCACGGGCTCGGGAATCACCAAGTGAAGGCTTCCAAACTCCTCTTTTTGAAGCAATCACCAACTAATATCTTGATCAATGATCTGTAACTAAAATCACAAGATAATTAGTAAACATAACTACATGAGTTAATCATCATCAAAACTAGAGAGGAAGGTCTCCGGGCCAACAATCTCCCCCTTTTTAATGATGACAAAACTCATGGAGTTATATATGCATGGATTAAAGTCAAGCTTCAAGGAAGCTCCCCCTTAACTCATGCATAAACAAATAAACATAATGAATATGCAATGAAGACTCTTAAACATGAATGTATAGAATGCATAAACAATAAAAGGCTCTAGATACCAATGAAATGTTCAAAAACAAAGCATGCTCTAGATACCAATTAAAATTAAACCAAATTAAACTCAATATATGCAAAACATAAATATGCATATATAAAATTCAACCAAACTCAAAATCTTTCTCCCCCTTTTTGTCAATCATCAACAAAGGGGTAAAAACCAAAACAAAACAAAATCTTCTCCCCCTTTTTAATACAAAGAAACAATTATCAATAAGGGGTAAATAAAGACAATGTTCTCCCCTTTTTGTCTAAAACAAAAACAAAACCAAATAGGGGTGACAATCAATTAAGATATCAATTGAAAATATGTCAAAGTAGCATCTTGATACCATTGAAAGTAAACATAGATCAATTAACAAATGGTATATGCGATATACATTCATGAAGAGGAAGATGTGAAGCTTCCCTACATAGATACATTACATGAAGGAGGGATGACAAGCCCTAATTCACATAACGTACACTATGCAATGCATAAGAGGAGATGTGAAGCTCCCTCTACACACGTGTACCACATAAAGAAGAAGTTGTCAAGCTCTTCAATACAAGATACACTCATCATGAATCTATATGTAGAAGAGATGTTAAGCTCTCCTTGCATATATACAATCAAAACATTTGACTATTTTCTTTAAACAAAATTTTGAGATACCAATTTTAAAACATTCAAATAAACATCTTGATATCAACAGAGAGTATTTTTTCTTTTTAAGTATATGATATCAATTTAAAATTTTTATTTTCTATCATAAAGTAAGGGAGTGGAGATACAAATACCAATTGAAATATGAAAATTGAATTTTCTCCCCCTTTATGAAATACCAACAAAAACAATGCATAGGCTTGAAATAAGATGCCAATTGAAAATTGAATCAATTGAAACAAAGTTAAAACTCAAGTTTTAGCATAAACAAAATTTTGTGCTTAAAAATATAGGGATATAATAAGCACAAATAAAACATATATATGTATGAAAAGTAGATACCAATTGAAATTGATATTCTTCGAAATGTAAGCATACATATATAAAAAAATATATATGAGTATACAAAAATATCAATATTGATACAATTGAAAGACTCCAATGATACCAATTGAAATAACAATAATGTCAAGTGAATACCTCACATCCTACCACCTATTCATGCATAAGTTTAAAAGATATTCAAGAAGGGTATAAATGGCATGGTCTCCCAACCAACCGCCCTTGGATGGTAGGGGTTTTCAAAAATTAGATTTGAAAATATAGTGTGTTTGAAAAACTCTACCATATGAAGAGTACCGTAACTAGTTATATGAAAAATTTGTAAACTAGTATGAAATCCTTCAAGTAAGGAATAAAATAAATTATTCTTTATGAAACATGAAATTCACAAAATAGTCAACATTCATAATCAATAAAGCATAAATATGACTCATGAAAACAAACACATGAGTAAACAATAAATGTGAGTGTACAAGTACAATGTGAAGAACATGATCATGAAAGTATTCAATTTAGCTCAATATTCCTTAAACATAAAAACATAAAAATCATCAAAACTTATTTAATCTTCAAGGTATATATATGTCCTATACAAACTAAAGTATACATACATATCCAAACACAACGAGTCCATAAAGATATATGCATGAAGGTACGTGGCTCAAAGGATGTATATGTATAACAATAATTTGGATAAAATGGACATACATGAAGTTAAACACATAATCATAAAACAAATCCAAAAATAGGAATACAAGTTTAAAATGCATGGATCATCAAAACTAGACTATACTAGCACATCTAATGGGTTCAAATAAGCACTCAAGCTCAAACATATATAGATTTATTTGTGGTCCACTATATGTACAAGTATATACCCTAATCTTAATGAAAACTAACATTTAAACATATATTCAAATCATGAAGCATCAAAACAAAATATGAATAAACATGAAAAACATAAACATGATTATTATGAAAATTCACATGTTATTAAACCTATGATAAGCATGATAGCTAAACAAATGGTGAGAACACAAAATAATAGTTCATATTAAACATGGGTGTCTCAAAGTGCTATACATGTATGTCAAGGATCTAATAAACATAGTATTGACATAATAATCTATAAACATCAAAACATGCTAAAACACTGATATGAAAAGCATGTAAACAATAAACGGGAGTTAGAGATCGATATCAAAACCGATGAAGGCACCTCTCTAGTTCTCCAAACTAAGGTGGTCCTCCCACCAAACATCCCTTGAAAATGATGCATCCAATTGATTTTCATGAAGTTTGGAACGCATCCACTCCAAGGTACCGCTACTCTCACGTCATGTGAGAGTCCACACCTACATCATAAACACGAGGGCTGGTCTTTGGTACCCATATCTTTTGGGTCCATGGGGTTAATACCTTCTCTAACCCAAACAAATTTATTTGCTAAATTTACATCATGTATTCTATCAAAACAAAATTTAACAAGGTGGCCCTTACGTCCACAATGTGTACATGTGTACACATGAGCATACAAGTGATGATGGTGTCCGTGAGGAGCATGTGTATGCCGTGGAGGGTGTGCATGCATAATAGATGGAACTTGTTTCTTTCGAAACAAAGATTCCAAACGTGTATGGCTCTTGGCACATTGGCTCAAAGTGGAGCCCAAACAATCAACACTCTTCTTAAGCATAGATATATCTTTTTCAATTAAAGAAGAAGTGTGGCATGCAATGTGTGAACTAGATGAAGCTACACTAGCATGGCAAACATGTGAATCAATATTATTTTTCAAAGAAACATTTTTCTTTAAGCAAATTTCTAATTCTTTTGAAATAAAATCAATTTCATTTTTCAAAGAATGATTATCTTTTAAAATAAAATCTAATTTTGAAGATAAAACCTCATTTTTCTTCAATACATCATCACAATCATTTTTACTTTTCAAAAATTTATTTTCATTAAGGCAAGTTCAAGTTAAGATTTCAATGAATCCCTTTCATTAGAAATTTCAACTTTCTCTTGCAAAACAATGTCAAGTTTAGAAATCAAATTTTTATTTTTATTGTCAAGGCCTAGACTTTTCTTTTTCAAAATTTTATATTTTTCTATTAATTTTCACAAACAATAGATAGTTCTTCATTTAAAGCATGGGCATCAACAAATTCATCACATGAAGAACTAGCATCATTAGCATCTAATAGAGATTCCGATTGTACCTCAAGGAGTCATTCCCTTAGACCATTAAGCATTGTGACTCGGATTATCCACTAGACTCCTCTGGTTGGATAGGCAATTGAAACTTGGAGGTGGTTGTGGTTGTCAATTTGTTCCACACTACAAAGGCGGAATCAATGTTAGAAACACTCATAAGATAATCTTTAGATAATGTGCTTCTAATGGCCTCAAGGGCAAGTGCATTGGCCCCTATATGCTTACTATCACTAAGGAAGGATTCCTTGGTAATGGCAAGGTGAATCTTATATCCTAGGGTTTGTAAATAGATGGACATCCTAGTCTTCCAAATAAGAATGTTAGAAGGGTCAAACATAGGTGGGGTCATGAAGTCCATGGATGTAAACTATATGTGTGCAAACAAGCAAATGCAAATGTAGATTAGCTAACAAAGGATCTCACTCCTAGGATGTTAAGCCTAAGTATCAGGAGCGTAGACTCTGATACCAATTGTAAATCACCTAGAGGGGGTGAATAGGTGATAATGCTAATCTAGAAACTAAATGCGGAAGCTAAAATAATTTTGCAACACACTTAATACAACCAACAAGTGTAGCCGAATTTCCCGTGAAGGGCTTTGGACTAACTCCTCTTGATTCCCCTAGATAAGGGTTGAGGTGCTATATGAAGCTCTTGTGGTTAAGTATAAGTGAGGCACACACAAGCAAGCCAAGCATATAAAGATGAACAATATGAAATAATGCAAGGCACAACACAAGCAAATAGATATGAATGAATGTATGATGCTATACACAAATGTAAAGAGAGAGAGTTAGAGAGACAATGGATCAAACGCAAACACAAAGATATGTTTCGAGGTTCGAGCCTCTAGCTCTACTCCCCGCCTTCACCGAGAAGGATTTCCAATCCACTATCTCCCACCGAGGGAACCTCCACGAGGAGGATTTGTTACAACAATAGGAGTACCGAACTCCTCTCTCAAACACCGCCTCACAACCGAGGGGTAGGCCCGTAGCCAAAACAACAACCAATCACCTCTACCAAAGGGAAACACAAACCAACTCCACCTCACAATAGAGGGAGCAAACACAATCCTCAACCTCTACCAAAGAGGGAGCAAACCAATCATCCGATCAACCTCTACCAAAGAGGGATACAACAAAAGCAAGGTGTTTACAACTTGGAGGCTACAACACCTCAACAATCTCTTTTCCATAAAACAAGATCCTAATAGAATAGGATAGAAGATAAGCTCAAGTGTGGAAAACTAGAGTTGGAAACAAAAACTCAAAGAAAACACTTGGGAAAACTTTTTGTAAATGATAGAAATGAAGAACAAACAAATCTCCCAATTTTTCTATTTTCTTTGATTTTTCCAAAAACTCTAAAACAAATAAAGATTGATCTTTTTGGCACTTATACACTTTTGAAAACTTGTTTAAAACACTGGAGATATCAGAAAATTTTGGCACAAAAAATCTTAGTTAAAACCATGAAGAGATGGGGTATTTATAGGCCCAAAAGAAAACTAGCCGGTAGGCTGATCTGGCAGCCTGACAGGCTTGTGGTCGACCGGCCGGTCGACCGCAAACGGTCAAATTTTTGACCGTTGGGGCACCCCGGTCGACCGCCCGGTCGACCGCCCAGATACAGAGAGCAGAGCTCTCTGGTCCGGTCGACCGCCCGGTCGACCGTCCCACTGTGCTGCCAGACGTGCACAGCTCTGTGCACGTCGGTCGACCGCAGGGTCGACCGGCCCTTGGTTCGGTCGACCGTGCGGTCGGCCGACCTGGCCTGTCAGCCACTGTCCTGGGTCAGAAAATCATGTTAAAATATTTTTTAAAAATTCTTTTATCTCTTCTAAAAATCCTCAAAAATAGTTTTACCATTTTGCATTGATATATAAACATGTGATAAAAATTTCAACTCAAATATCAAGCAATTTGAACTATTTTTGTGTCTTATCATTTTTACCAAAAACCAAAACCGTATTTTATCAAACTTAGATTTTTCAATAGGAAATCTGATTTTTCCTAAAATTCATGAATAGGCATATCAAAATAAGTTTGTTTAAGATATGAAGCATGTATGTATATCGAACACATCTAATATACATAAAACTATTTAAACTTGTTTTGATCTAAACTATTCATGAAAACCAAAATCCAAAACATAAAACTGTGTGTGTTGTGCACTTTAGCATATCAACTATTCTTATCTTTACACATGGATCTAAAACACACTAAACTATAGATACCTAAGTCTTCTTGACGATCTTCATCTTCAAGTTGACTTGGTCCAAACTCCATGATCCAACGAGCAAGGCTATGTATGATCTTGATGCACGAGCTCGGGAATCACCAAGTGAAGGCTTCCAAACTCCTCTTTTTGAAGCAATCACCAACTAATATCTTGATCAATGATCTGTAACTAAAATCACAAGATAATTAGTAAACATAATTATATGAGTTAATCATCATCAAAACTAGAGAGGAAGGCCTCCGGGCCAACACTATGGAGAGAGAGTTAGAGAGAGAGAAGAGAGAGGAGAGAGAGTGAAAGAGAGATTGAGTGGTAGAGAGAGGAGGGAGAGATTTTTTATAGGGGAGAGAGAGAAGAGGCGGTGGATGGGTTAGGCGGTGGGAAAATGGTGGTGGGGGGAAACGTGTAGAAGAAGGAAGAAGAAAAGAAAAGAAAAAAATGAAGAGTAAAAATAATATTTTATCATTATTATATTGGCCCAAAATTCGACCAGCTCCGAACGGTGCCCAAAAATTACAGAAAATAGAGAATATTATCCTGAGACGTAATATGAAAATGATTTGAAGAAATTCAATCCAGTTTGTAAGGTAAAAATCCTGGAAGGTTTCGCCGATACCGGACGACACCGATTTGGCCAGATTTTCGATAAATTCAGAAAAATCCCCAAAAATACCCTAACGTAGATAATACGATTCTAAGATACATGGTGAAAGCAGATTTTCAAAATATAACTCCGTTTGTGAATTAAAAATCGGAGAGCCGATTATCGTGTCGGTTGACACCGGCTGCAGAGAGTTTCCAAAATAATCCAGAAAAATTTCAAAAAATCTTAAAAAATCTAAAATATTAGAAATGAGATTTGAAACTGAAACCAGCTCAATCGGACTACCAAGGAGGTCAAGTCAATTTTATACGTCGTATCGAGTACTGATACTGTGATACGTACATCAGAGATCAAGGGGTTACAGACAGCCCCCATACGAATCTTCACTTGGTCGAGAAAGTTATGCCTACATGTTTGCAAGAGCATGGGTAATGGCATCCTTGCTGGGCACATCAGAGACAAGTTTTTGTACTGCTCAATGTAGTCTCGAATAGATTTTTGCCCTTCCTTTTACGGTTGAGAGGAATTTGTCCATGGTTACCTCAGTATCATCCTCATAGAAATGAGAAAGAAATCGAGTTTCTAGGTCGATTCAAGAATTGATAGAGCCAGAAGGAAGACTTCGGAACCAGTCGAATGCTACCCTCTTCAGGGTGCCAATGAACAGTCTGGCCATAATAGCATCATTTGTCTATAATATTACCGGTCTGAGACTGAGAGTAGTAGATATGCTGGTTCGGCGAGCTCTTACCATCATACGTATGTAACGTTGGTGGCTTGAACTTTGGTGGGTATGGTACTGAATCCCATTCCAAAGGGTAAGGACGGACTGCCCCTACTTTCTTTAGTTCATCCCTCTAAGCTAGGAATGCGATCTGAGCTTGGATGCATTTAAGAACTTTAGCGTCTATAGAAGAACTTTCCTTTAACTTCTCAGTCTTTGGTTGTTCATCGCTATGATGTTCTTCCTCATTATGATTACTCCCAGTATCATTTTTATTCCGGTTAATGAGGAGTTGGGTGAGCATCTGTTGAATATTGTCTAAGGCTTCATGGTGAGCCTTAGATGTTTGCTCTTGAGCTTCCAACCGTTGACGGAGGTCATCATTACCGTTATCAGTTATATTCACTGACACTCTATCTGTTCATACCAAGCTGACTGTTGCTGAAGAGGCATACCCACTATCTTCGTCCTCCTCATCAGACCATTAAAATAATCCTTTCATTGGTTCTGGGGAGGTTACTACAGTTGAGGAGGATGGCTGCTCATAACTGTAGGGTATTGCGACCCTAGATCTGGTGTTTCGGAAGACACCTTCTTCGTGCACCAAGACTTGGCGTAAGCCCAGACTATAATCCGGATCTGGAGAACTTGAGGGAGGAGAGTTAGCAGCATGCGGCGCTTGTCTGCCCCTACTCGGCTCCCGCCCCCTTTCGATTATATTGACGGATGCAGAGGGCAGATCTGAAAGATTTCACGATACATCCCTTTTGTGATACTTCACCGGAGCTTGTACCGATAATCGATCAAAACTGACCGTCGGTTTGGAGGAGTGATGGGGATTGGTCCTAACTGGTAATGGACTGAGTGAACTGTGACCAACTAACATCTCACTTGTTGACAATAGGAGGGAGAAGTTTGAAAAGATTCAGACTTCCGTTTGCTTGCTAAGAACTCTTGGAAGTCGGACCCAGCCGAGTTTAAGCAACTCAGTGCAGAGACTCTGGTGGATCGCGCATTGATACGTTCAAGTAATTTCAACACCACCTTCTTGCTTGCAAGCTTTGGAAACGAAACACAGGTTGATGCATTGTTCCTCTCATTACCACAGAGGTGATTGGCACTAGATAGTGCTTTAGTTCTACCTTCGTGGCTAAGAACTTTGGGAGCATCCTTAAGCGCTGAAGCTGCATAAGCACCGCTATCAGCACCTAGGGATAATCCCTTAGCTCCGTCGCGAAGGGCGAACTTAACACTTAAGGAACCGGGGAGCGAAGCACGCTGTGGTGCTTTATTCGCTACCTTGCTATGAAGGTGGTTAGCACTGCTAGGTGCTTTAGCCCTAACCTGAAGGCTGGGAACTCCGCGCGTACCCAGAAGTACTGGCGTTGTGCCTGCCGTGCTATCAGTAACTTCGCTCGGAAGAACTAGGTTGGCACGAGGAGTCACTGCTCCTATATTAAGAGAAGGTATAGTCGACGTTCTAGTCTCGCGGCTGATAGTCTCGACGAAGCAGGCAGGTGATTGGTAGTGAAAAGTGCATTTTTATCATCATATTTACCATTACATTTTCATATTTATTCATATAATTCTGCACATTTATTAATATTTTGTGATTTATTGTGTGCAGGCCTTGAGTTCTTATTTTAATAATAAATAAAGCCTAAAAGAAGCCCAAAAGCGCATATTCAAGCCCAAGTGCAAAAATGCAAATATTAATTGTCAAAATTGCAAATACACAAGGGCCAAAGTTGCAAATATTAAAGAAGAGGGAAGGATAGACTTCTTTTCAACCCTAAACACTTGCAGGATGAGGATAAAAGGCAAAGAAGAGAAGGAAATTCGTGGATAAAAGATTTGGGATCTAGGTAACTTGCTTCCCGAGTTATATCTAAATCCCAAGATAAAGAGTCGAGATTCAACTTCCAGAAGGAAAATCCCAGATGGACGGACCAGAGGATGCCACGCGAGAAAGCGCGTGGCATTTGGCTACAAAAGTGCCGCATTTCGGTGGCAAATTTCCCGTTTCCCCGCGCAATCCTGAGGCGGTTGGCGATGCGTTTTCGTTGAGGAGTTGTACTGGGACTCTACTTCCTATATCTCCTATAAATACCCCTGCAGAGCAACAGAGAAGGGGCGTCCAGAGGCAGAGCCAGAGGGCCAAATCTAGGGTTTTTAGGTTTTTTCTAGTTTGTAGTTAGTTTTTCTTTTGTAATTTTTATTTCTTTTAAGTGAGGGAGATAGCTATGTTGAGAGTGACACCGATGTATGCTTCTCTTCTCTTCGTTTGTTTCAAGCAATAAAGGTAATATTTTCTTTTGTTAATTGCTTTTACTTTTCTTTTTGTTTTCTTCTCTTTTTCTATTTTTACCTCTGTTGGTTTGTGATGAGTATGCAAGTGATTTCTGAAGCACAAGTATAACAAGTCTTAGCGAGTGCCAACGATACTTCATGGATATGTTCTCCTCCTCAAGGTACGTATCAATTCATACTTGCCAAGGCTTGATGATATAATGCGAACAGGGGACTGAGATTGATCCTATGGTTTATGCGTTCATGCCTCCAAAGCAAGGTAGAAAGTGTTAAGATTTCATATTTTTCTTCAACCAAACTGAGGTTAGTGTTTCTTCCTTTTCTTTTCTTTTCTTTTATTCTTGTAAGATTAAATCACAACACTTCTCCCAATTCTTTCTTTTCCGACTCATTGTAAAATACCGCTTTCTTTCTAAACTAACTTTAATTAATATTTTCTTATTTTCCTTTTAATTAACTAAAAAAAGGAGAAATCTTTAGAGATAACTTACAAAGGCTTCCATCGCTAGTCCCTCCCAGAGGATCACGACCCGCATAGCCACTGCTACCGCGGATTAGAATTGAGAACCTTGCACAATTACTTCTAAATCTAACATCTTTATTTTTGTGTGCAGGTAAAATCTCGATCAAACAATTGGTGCCGTTGCCGGGGAGGGACGGTAAGTTATTCTCTAATAATAAAAAAATTATTAACTAATTCTTTTATTCTTTTCTGTTTGCAGGTTTGGAGAACAGAAAAACAACAGCAGAAGTTGACATATAGCAACTCTGTGCCTCTGCCCTCGAAGGCAGAGCAGCAGAGCCTGCTACTTTGCCGCGCAAACGCGGCAATAGCCGCGGATCCGCGGCAGTAGCAGAGGACTACTGACTGAAATTTTTGCAGGTTTCTGAAACTGGCAATATCTGTGTACTTCTCTGTTAAAATTTGTTCTGTGATAACCCTGCTTACTGCTAATTAATTCAACAGTTAAATATTTGTTGTTAATGATAAAAATTGATTAGACGTTTGCATATTAGGCACGTGTCTTTTCAATTACTTTATTTTACTGTTGAAGAGTGCTGGAGCAAGGTACGTACGCATTGCATGTAGAATAGGACTCATCTCTTGGTTGATTTTCATGCTTTGAGTGAATCTTATTTACATATCTTGTACACTTGCACAAAAATATCTTAAGGGCATAACCCATTAACAAGATAAGGTGGGGATTTCATCACCCTTCCTTAGCCCAAAAATCATATCCCAAGCACTCACTAACCCAAGCCTAACTTAAAATTAGTAGACGTTGGCCCTAGGGACATCTCGGACTCAATTAGGAGATTATCCTAAGGGGGAACAGTGCTGGAATTTGACTCTTGCCAAATCAGTGTCTAGGAAGGGGATTGAGGGCCGAAAGCCCGAAGATTGGTGGTTATTTAATTAAGGAACGTCTTTGACGGAAAACCTCCCACCACTCTTACCCTGACCTGGCTGATTAACTTGTGGTCAAAGTCTGCACCCTACCTCCCGTGGACAGTCTAACCAGTTAGGAGTCGTCTAGGTTATAGGTCTACCCTAACTTAGGTTAGAATTTTTTTCTTTTTTGTTTGTTTGTTTTTTTTTTTATTTGTTTGTGTTGGTGTGATATGGCATATAATAATAATTTTTTCAACTTTAATCCATATTACACACCTAACTCTTTTTCGGATATTACCAACCCGGCATATCATAATTTTGATCAATCTAGTGTGCCGGAATGGTCTTATCCGAATGAATATAACCCATACCCCCCATCTTATAACCATAATTTCCATAATAGTTTCAACTCTTCACAGAGTTCATGGGGTTTCGATTCCCCCGAGTCCAATTTTCAACCGACTTGTCCTCCGTCTCCACCTTGTCCACAATATTCCCAAGAGTCATACTCTGATCCACCCATTCAGAATAGAATACCATCTATCGGGGAAATGATAAGTATGCATGAGTCCAAGCAATAATTACCATCAATCGCAGACATGATTATGCGTGAGTCCACCGACTCACAACTTCATCACGATTACACTTCATCCTTTCAAGTCCAATCACAACATGATGCACCTATCAACTATGAAAGGATGCTTGCAGCCATGACTCAGGCTAGATTAGCCCGTGATCATGATATAGATATGATGGTTCAATCTTTGCGTTCTCACCGTCCGGCCAATTCTAATATCGCTGACCATTCTCTTAGAGCCGACGAACCAAGTTGCTTTGGACAACAAGATTCTAATTCAGTGCCATCATGTGAACTTGCCGAAACTTCAAATTTGATAACTTGGCAAGTTTTTCCTTTCCTGAAATAGATCTTGAGCATGAATATGATCATGAACCCCAACTTGATGATTCAATTTTGCTTCCTGATTCAATAATGACTCCGGTGTCTCCACCTGATTTCACTTTTTCCGAGTCAACATTGGATCCTGTTCCAATTCATCATGAAATTGAATCACCCATTTTTGATGATCATATTGAACTTGACCAATTTTGCAATTTTGAAAGTCCCATGGATAAATTGGCAAGTTCTCATTTTTATGAAATTGAACCCAATGAGATATGTGACCTTGATTCTCAAATCTGTGATCAAGTTCAAATTCCCGAATCATTATTGACTCATGTTTTGTTACCCGACTTAGGTAATCTTTTAGAGTCAGTCTTGATTCCCACACCTATCATTCCTGAACTTGAATCACCAATATTGAGTCACATTCCATTGTGGGAGGATTATTGTGGACTTGAGCTTCAACTTATTGATTTGGACCCACTTCCTGAACCTAGCCCGACTCCTGAACCATTACTTGATTTAAGTTTCTTTCCTGAGTCGGTATTCGTTCCCGTACTTCCCATATCCAAGTCAAGCATTCCATCTTTTCACACTCCATTTTGGGACAAGGCGGTTGACACAATTGACTCTGAAAATAATTATGAATTATGAAAATTTGATGGGGTGAAATTTTTAAAAAATGTTAATACAGACATCATTTTAGTGGGTTATACAAAAAAGATTTCTGGTGGGTTCTCCCGAATTCCACAAAAAGTAGATTGGGCCGCATTTCGTGGACCAATTAGACCACCACCGGAACCACCACCTTAAGGTAACTTCTGCCTTCCCTTGTTCTTTTTCATGCATATATGCATTCATTCATACATTGAGAACAATGCATGAGATAAGTGTGGGGGTGGGCTTTACTAACATACTAACATAGGTAGAAACTAACAAAATCTGCTAAAAAAAAAATCTGAAAAAAAAACTTATAAAAAGGACAATATTTTGACTTATCTTTTGAAAGAAATCTAAGTTAATCTTAAGAATTAGGAAAATCATGATTAGGATTTCTAAAAACTTAGTCAAAATAAATAAATTGTTTAAATTTTAGGTATAGGAGGAGAAATTGAATAATTAATTAGTCTTGATTTTTACCTTAATGAAATTTGCATACCTAATGCATATCTAGGATTCTAAGACGAAGACCTTTGTGCCTCATATAAAAAAAAATATCACTAATTAAGCTGGATACATGTGCCTCAAGAAGCATAAGTATTCATGCCTAAAGGTGAGTAAATAAATAAAGTCCTTAGTTCTGTGGCCTAGTTCATTCGAATTTGAATCCGCGGGGTGTTTTCTCACCTGGTGCCCTAAAGCCGACCGGTTTGGGAGCCACCGACTTTAAGTTCGCTACATGGGTGGATTAGAAAGCCTAAGAAAATTAAGAAATATTATACATGTATTAACACATCTATTAGTCAATTAGTTAGGTATGAAGGCCTCAAGAAGCCTTGATACTTACACGAAAGAAAATTAGATGAGTTATACATGCCAAAAAAAAAAATTTAACACATCTATTAGTCAATTAGTTAGGTATGAGGGCCTCAAGAAGCCTTGATACTTATACGAAAGAAAATTAGATGATGTTATAAAAATAATAAAGAGGCATGAGAGTCGAAGTTAAGGAATTCCTAGTAAAAATTCATAAGGATGCATATGATTTTTGGTAACGAAAAAGACTATACAAACATTCAATTTTGATCCTTACCTAAAATAAATAACAATTCACTTTATTAAGACTAAGTTTAAGAATGAATAAAAATGATAATCCTAAAACTTATAGACTACTTAGTCTCTTCAAATATATTTCAAATATTTTCCTTTTTATGGATTTTGTGGGTGTAATCCGCTGAAAACCCTCACGAGACAACACTCATCCTCTAGGGTAACCTAGGGGTTTAACGGCTTGTTGCACATGCTAAGTGCAACCGTGATTCTTACGAAAGTGAGTTAGGTTAGATTAATTTTTCTTTTTCTCTTTGATTTTTACTCGAGGACGAGCAAAAAGATAAGTGTAGGGGGTGTGATTGGTAGTGAAAAGTGCATTTTTATCATCATATTTACTATCACATTTTCATATTTATTCATATAATTCTGCACATTTATTAATATTTTGTGATTTATTGTGTGCAGGCCTTGAGTTCTTATTTTAATAATAAATAAAGCCTAAAAGAAGCCCAAAAGCCCATATTCAAGCCCAAGTGCAAAAATGCAAATATTAATTGTCAAAATTGCAAATACACAAGGGCCAAAGTTGCAAATATTAAAGAAGAGGGAAGGATAGACTTCTATTCAACCCTAAACACTTGCAGGATGAGGATAAAAGCCAAAGAAGAGAAGGAAATTCGTGGATAAAAGATTTGGGATCTAGGTAACTTGCTTCCCAAGTTATATCTAAATCCCAAAATAAAGAGTCGAGATTCAACTTCCAAAAGAAAAATCCCAGATGGACGGACCAGAGGATGCCACGCGAGAAAGCGCGTGGCATTTGGCTACAAAAGTGCCGCGTTTCCGCGGCAAATTTTCCGTTTCCGCGGCAATCCTGAGGCGGTTGGCGATGCGTTTTCGTTGAGGAGTTGTACTGGGACTCTACTTCCTATATCTCCTATAAATACCCCTGCAGAGCAACAGAGAAGGGGCGTCCAGAGGCAGAGCCAGAGGGCCAAATCTAGGGTTTTTAGGTTTTTTCTAGTTTGTAGTTAGGTTTTTCTTTTGTAATTTTTATTTCTTTTAAGTGAGGGAGATAGCTATGTTGAGAGTGACACCGATGTATGCTTCTCTTCTCTTCGTTTGTTTCAAGCAATAAAGGTAATATTTTTCTTTTGTTAATTGCTTTTACTTTTCTTTTTGTTTTCTTCTCTTTTTCTATTTTTACCTCTGTTGGTTTGTGATGAGTATGCAAGTGATTTCTGAAGCACAAGTATAACAAGTCTTAGCGAGTGCCAACGATACTTCATGGAGATGTTCTCCTCCTCAAGGTACGTATCAATTCATACTTGCCAAGGCTTGATGATATAATGCGAACAGGGGACTGAGATTGATCCTATGGTTTATGCGTTCATGCCTTCAAAGCAAGGTAGAAAGTGTTAAGATTTCATATTTTTCTTCAACCAAACTGAGGTTAGTGTTTCTTCCTTTTCTTTTCTTTTCTTTTATTCTTGTAAGATTAAATCACAACACTTCTCCCAATTCTTTCTTTTCCGACTCATTGTAAAATACCGCTTTCTTTCTAAACTAACTTTAATTAATATTTTCTTATTTTCCTTTTAATTAACTAAAAAAAGGAGAAATCTTTAGAGATAACTTACAAACTCTTCCATCGCTAGTCCCTCCCAGAGGATCACGACCCGCATAGCCACTGCTACCGCGGATTAGAATTGAGAACCTTGCACAATTACTTCTAAATCTAACATCTTTATTTTTGTGTTCAGGTAAAATCTTGATCAAACAGCAGGCATCTTGCCTTTGTCTTCGTGGGATAGGCAAACCTGTGGCGTAGCTACGCCTGAAGCTTCATATAGAGCTTTCTGTTTTGGCCTCCACATCTGCTTTGGGAGGGGAGATTTAGGTTCGCAGGGAACCTGGCTAGCCTCACGCGAGGCTGAGAGGAGTTGGGAGGAGTCTCCTTCTGATTTCTGCTCTGAAACCTTGGTCATTGAGACCTTTTTATGCTTCTGTATGTGGAGCACTGGACTGCCTTCTGAGAGGAGCTCTTTGAATTTTTCTTGGTCGAAAAGAACGACCAAGTTTTCGAAGGTAACAGGCTCAAGATTCTGACCCTCACATTGCGAGACCGTCTCCTTCTTGTGCCAGAAGACCGTAATAGACTTGTGGAGAGCCTTATTTGTCTCAACAGAGACTTGCTTCCAAGAATTAGCCAGGGGGCTCTGGCTACGCTGACTTCCTTGTACTAGCGCGTACGTAAGGGACTTTTGCTACCCCCAGGAAGAAGTTGTTTGAACTTCTCTTGGCCATAATGAATGACCGGCTTCTCAGCAATTGACCCAAAGGTCTGCTTGTCGCATTGCGCACTTGATTCTCAATAGTTGAGAATGTACTCCCCAGCGGAGTCGCCATCTTGTTTTTCATATATTTTGCAAAGGGGAAAACTTACAAAAAGGGGTCAAGGAGCTAAATTATAAGTAATTCTTTACAGTAAGAAGATTACAGGTAGATCTCCTCTGAGATTTCTAGGAAAGTGTGCCGGTAGGAATCTGATCAGCGCGCGATCACTTTATCTCTTTGACGATGCGATCGATCAGACAATCGGACTGCCGCCTGATAGGATTCCCTTCTCGTCTAGTTCGGGGAATCAGAGAACAGAAGGTCGGTAAAGCCCTATTGTTACTTCTCGAGCTACCTCCGCTTGGGGAATTCCTTCTCGCCTGATTCTGAAAATTCCTTGAAAGGGAGGAAGATCTTAGGGTATTAGCACCCTGAATTTATTCTTGCAGGATTAGAGAAGTAATTCTCTGTGTTCTTGAAAGCGAGAGAGTAGATCTCCAATCTCCTCTCTATCCATAACCATCTTCCCTCTCTTTTTTTCCCTGCCTTTTCTCTGTATGCCTCTGGTAGGCTATTTATAAGAAGGAATAGGGGTATAATTGTCCTGAAAATTTGAAAACAGATTGAGTCAAATCTGTTTTACATCTGGAAAGTAGCCTCGCCGCGAGGCTGGAAATAGCTTTCACGAAGCTGGGAATAGCAAGTAGCACTGATCTCTTGATCCGCTCTGCTAAATGATGGATACTCCCTTGATTCTTTTCAAATAACTGAAAGATCTCCCCTGATCTTCTCACCTGATTGGGAGAGTCAAAAGATTATGGCAAGCAACTGTCAAATTTGATCTCAATTAGAGTTGATCTCATCTAGAGATTTGATTGGTCAAAGGTGACCATAAAAGACCCGCAGAGGAGTCATTGCGTTGAGCTCATGGCGGAGCTGGGAGAAGCATCTGGCGAAGTTAAAAAAAAAAGCTCTTCGGCGGAGCTGGGTACCAGTTAACCTTTGCGTAGCTCCGTGGGGCTTCGAACGAAGTTAACTTTCTGTGGAGTTAACTGAGCATCTCCGAACGAAGCTGTAAGTTAGCTCGCAGCGAGGCTGTGAAGAAGCTTCCTGCGATGCTAAGCAACTTTGGTTTCTCATGTGAGACTTATCTGGTAAGCTCGTGTGAGACTAAATGTTGAGCTAACTTAGTGTCTCTGGACCTGCTTAGGCCTTATCACGGGCTTTTAAGGACGACCTCGGCTTACTGTCTGCTTCACTGGATCAATAAAGTCCAAGTTTTTGATTTGTCCCTTTTGAGATGGGTAAAGAACTGGCCGTCGACTTGTCTGCCACTTATCTTTTGTAGATGTCAACAAGTTAGACCTCGTTCAGACCAGCTAGGAATCTTGTCTTTTTTTAAAGTGTCAACATTTATCCACTAGATTTTGATCTCTCCCTACAATTCTCCATCTCGATGAAGATTTCTCAAATCTGAGCTGAACTCCAACATTTTATAGAACCAACGCTGCTCCTAGATCGACACACGATCTCCAATGAAAGGACCAAACGTCGCTCCGAGATCTATACATAATTTCTAACAAACGAACCAAATACTGTTCCAAGATCGACATATGATCTCCAATGAATGGACCAAACTCCTCTCCAAGATCGACAAACGACCTCCAACAAATAGACCAAACGGTTCCAAATAAATCATCAATACAAAGTTGCAACTGATTTCAAACGATCACAATGGACTAAACAATTGATTCAATCCAAATTGAGTTTATCGTCGCCTCATGCAACTCTATCCAAACTCCAAATTCAATTGGAACGATACCAAATTTTCAGCTCAGGAACTGATTGCACCATACGGTAGCCATTCCAACACTCCACCGAAGAGAGATAACACAAATTCAAGCTGACAATCAATATCAATCCGATTCAGCAACTGACATGAACACGAATCAAAATGATCTCGAGAAGAACCCAACATGAGCCAACAATGACTCAACAACTGACTAAAATACTAGTCCAAATGTCTTCAAGAAGTCCCAAACAAATCTAAGACGAGCACACCAGATAACCAACTTTAGCTCAGCAACATGACCGTGCCTTTACTGCTGCCTACGTACTCCGAATGCCCACGTACTGGAATGCCCACGTACTTCCTGCACAGGGGATCAAGCCACATGTAGTTTATCTATACGAGCTCCACCGAGTTTAACCAACTTCCTTCTTTGTAGCAACAAATTCACTAGATTTAGTCAAATGGTTCTCATCAACAATACGATCATCGTGGAGAACAATGGTCGTCAACTTAAGCTTTTGTTCTAGCTCACCAACATGAGACCCACGCTTCTTCACAGCCCACTTTCGCGGATTCAACTTGGCTTTTCTAGCTACAACAGGAACATATTCTATAATATGTTCAGTATCCAATAAGGCTACATGATTTCCACCCAGTGTCACAACTGGTGAGATCCCAAATGATTCCAAACCGACTGGACAACATGGAGTAGTATCTGTAACACTCCGCTCCCGGAATACGTACTTAGTTGCGTATTCAGATTTTTCGATCGTATTTTTTGATTTACTTCATGTATTTGTTTTGTATTATGAATTATTTATATGATCAACAAACACAAACCCTCAAAAGTCAGGTTCTGCTCTCTGTTTGCACTCTGTTAGTCGACTTGACCCAGTCATTAGTCGACTTGAACCCTTTATTAGTCGACTACTCCCTTACCTCAAGTCGACTAGCTTATTTGAAACGCGCCCTTTTTCTGAAAACGCAGCCTATTAGTCGACTATCATTTTTCCCCTAGTCGACTAACTTTTTCCTGAAGACGCGGCTCTTTGAGACGCGACCTTATTAGTCGACTAACCCCTTTTTTCTAGTCGACTAACTTTTTCTTGAAGACGCGGCTCTTTGAGACGCGACCTTATTAGTCGACTAACCCCTTTTTCCTAGTCGACTAACTTTTTCTTGAAGACGCGGCTCTTTGAGACGCGACCTTATTAGTCGACTAACCCCTTTTTCCTAGTCGACTAACTTTTTCTTGAAGACGCGGCTCTACGAGACGCGACCTTATTAGTCGACTATCCCTTTCTCTATAGTCGACTAACTCCTTTATAAGTCGACTACTTGCCTCTCCCTAGTCGACTAACTTTGGCTGTCTGTTGTGGTTAATTACTTCTTTGAATATGGACCTCTCTCTAGCTCTCACGTTCTCTCTCCTCCCTCTCTTTCCTTCCTCTCTCTTGATTTCCTCCTCTCTCTATCACTTTTCTCTAAACGCGTTGACGCATTGATTCCCTGGATTCCGGATCGAAGATTTCACTATGTTTTCGAGACTTAGGCGAGTGTCCTCGCTCTCGCCTCCATTTGGGTTTCCCCGCTTTGTCGGGTCGACATGTATTTTATTCCATGTTTTCATGTATTATGTATTGGGCTGAGTCCCTGTATTTGTGTATGGCCGAGTGCCAATGTCTGGACATGTATTGCTCTGTGACGAATGCCTGTATTATGGTAATTAATTCTTGTTCATGTGGTACTAACATTGCAGGTCTCTCAGCCTTTAACCTCCGGTCACTCACTATCTCGAAAGGGAAGTGATTGGGACCGGCAGGTCTCTCCGTTCTTCAGCCTCCGGTCACTCACTATCTCGAAAGGGAAGTGATTGGGACCGTCAGGTCTTCGGCCCCGCCTGGTTGTCATGATCAGCGTTCAGTGCTTTACCACTTGATTCGTCTAGGTGAGATGCTGCCGGATTTTCTCCTCGCTCTTTAAGCCGAGTTGTCCCGGTAACCTTGCCAGATGCTCTAGTGTTAAATACTGGTTGCTGTCTATGTCTCCAGCTTGCTCAGCTCCGCTTGGTTGTGCTCAGCTACTGCTTTACTACATGCCATTACTTCATACTTGTCATTTACATATTACTATTTACCACATGTATATCACCTGTCAACTGATGTGTTATCACCTGACTCCTGACAGGCTACTTCTTGACAAGGCCGCTTGTTATGACTTGACTTGCCACCGGCCTAATATCAATCTCTTGACATGACTTGTCACCTGCCAATATCATCCTCCTGTCATGCTATCACTTGACACCCAGCATGATATACTTGACCTTGTGATTATCACGTTTACGGGAATCCTGCCTTGTTATCCTGTATTGTATACAGTGACCGTTATCCTGAATGGAACTAAGTGCCACACGGAGCAAAGTGCCACATCACATACGTGGTGGGGGCCACCTCTTGAATCTGTGGGGGCCACCTCTAGAATCCATCCCCCTCAGAGCAAAGTGCCACATGGAACAAAGTGCCACATCACATACGTAGTGGGGCCACCTCTTGAATCTGTGGGGGCCACCTCTTGAATCTGTAGGGCCATCTCCTGTTATGACCAGTTATTCCCGTAAATCTGATAACGATATAATAAATTATAAAAAGGAACAACTTGCATCGGGTCGGGGGAAACTTGCGGCTATCAATATGTGTTCGTGTTTACAGTGGTACTAGGCATGTTGTGCAACTAAAACTTCCGGTCTGACCTGTGGGCCTCCAGGCGACCGAGGGGAGTGCTGGCTCCCTCCTTCTTGGTACCATCTTTTTAAGGGCATCCTATAAGACCCTCCTGATGGCCTTGCGGCAGGTTCGGTCCACCAAGCAACGGAACAATCCTGGGCCGTGGTCCCGGTATGTACGGGACCCACTGTAAACATAGTTCGTTGATACCCCCGCTGGTTTCCAATAACAACCTTGCTTTACTCGGATGTGGATCTATGTGTGCTGGGACGCTAGTTCACATATCTAGACATCAGGGTAAGACAAGTAATAATAATAATTGGCTATATAGGTTGTAAGTGGAAGTATGTGGAATGGGACGCATACTGAAGCCTACAACTTAGACGGCCCTATAATAATAAAAGACTCCTGTTATGCCTGTTTTGATTCCTGTTATGCCCGTTATAGACTCCTGTTATGATTCCTGTTATGACTCCCATTATGTACTCCTGTTATTCCTGTTATGTGTTCCTGTTATGACCACTTTGTAACTCGGGTTGTATGTGCTTGGATTACG
Source organism: Agave tequilana (assembly GCA_038442645.1). Taxonomy (NCBI): domain Eukaryota; kingdom Viridiplantae; phylum Streptophyta; class Magnoliopsida; order Asparagales; family Asparagaceae; genus Agave; species Agave tequilana. Next base: position 56,309 of record JAVJIF010011975.1, on the reverse strand, counting down.
ATGATATGAGATAAAGGTATATAGATGAGGGTTTCCTTGTTTGGATTATTCCTTCGATGTACTAGTCTCATGGAGCCGTGACCTAAGCTTATACAATCTGTTTTTCTCGTAATCGGGTTTTATATCGGATTTCCTGTTTTATGATGATTATGTTATACCTGTTCATACCTGCTATACTTGTATTCTAACCCTCCTGTCTCCTGTTCTTATCTGATCATATCATGAGTACTTCCTACTTGATATTATTTACTATATACACACTTGTGCTCGTTCTTGCTCGCCACTTGGCTTTTACCTCACCACTCGCCTGGGGAGTTTCATCTGACTCCCCTGGATCCTCATGTCTAGGTCATGGAGCTTGGAGCGTGTGGATTCTTCCAGCTGCTGATCAGAATGGCGCAGCGGTAGCGTGGATCTCCAGCAGACCATCTGAAGCTCTATCCTTCCAGGCCCCCTGTGTGCCTCTCGAGTTTTCCTTTTGTAAACTCGTGAGTGCCTTTTGTACTGTTCATACTTGTACATCTCTTTGTATTCTCGCAATTGCGCATATCAGTGATGTAATATTCATGTAATATTGATCACCTCTGGTGATAACATTGTAATTGTACTCATATGTTGGAATGTATAATGCACCACTTGCTTCCGTACTCTGATTCTTACCTGTACTGATGCTTAGCGTATATACGAGAGGGTATTTCTGACCTGCGTATATACGTCACAGTAACGCCTCCGTACCCACCGGGATCGGGGCGTTACAGGGTGGTATCAGAGCCTAGGCTCTCGCATCCTCAGTACGTCCAGATGGCAAATTAATGGTAAAGAAATTTGCAACTGGAATGCATGAGTCCTGGTTATACACTCCAACTACAAATACAGAGTTATCTATTCTTTCTTGATCATCCTTCCTTTGATTCCTAATCTCTTCCATCCTTCCCCTGTTTTGGTTTTTCGAAGCCTTTATACCAACTTAAGATATGAATAGACTAGAGAGGTTGTGGCTGGTTCTGAATGAAGCTTCTATATGATCTCTTCGGCCAACTCTATGGTGCTTGGGTATTCTCAAGATTGATCAACAATCAAGTTATCTTTCAGAAGGAGGTATCCGGATTTTCTGCGGTTATTCTTTGTTCTTGGCTATACCTTTCAGAGTGATCGATGCCTGGTCTTCGGAATTCTTAATTATCGGTCTTCTTTATTTATGGTCAGTATTATTTGGCATCGTTTAAAGATTTATGCAGCAGGAAGTGCAGAAGATGTCTATATTCAGATTGTTGTTCAGTCGACTTGCGAAGCCCTACCTGCAGTGATTCATATCTTAATTGGTATAATTCCCGTCCTTGTCCTCCTTGTGTTCAATTTACCCCTTATCGAAATTGCGAGGACGCAATTTTTTGTAAGGTGGATGGATTGTAACACCCCGCTCCCGGAATACGTACTTAGTTGCGTATTCAGATTTTTCGATCGTATTTTTCGATTTACTTCCTGTATTTGTTTTGTATTATGAATTATTTATATGATCAACAAACACAAACCCTCAAAAGTCAGGTTCTGCTCTCTGTTTGCACTCTGTTAGTCGACTTGACCCAGTCATTAGTCGACTTGAACCCTTTATTAGTCGACTAATCCCTTACCTTAAGTCGACTAGCTTATTTGAAACGCGCCCTTTTTCTGAAAACGCAGCCTATTAGTCGACTATCCTTTTTCCCCTAGTCGACTAACTTTTTCCTGAAGACGCGGCTCTTTGAGACGCGACCTTATTAGTCGACTAACCCCTTTTTCCTAGTCGACTAACTTTTTCTTGAAGACGCGGCTCTTTGAGACGCGACCTTATTAGTCGACTAACCCCTTTTTCCTAGTCGACTAACTTTTTCTTGAAGACGCGGCTCTTTGAGACGCGACCTTATTAGTCGACTAACCCCTTTTTCCTAGTCGACTAACTTTTTCTTGAAGACGCGGCTCTACGAGACGCGACCTTATTAGTCGACTATCCCTTTCTCTATAGTCGACTAACTCCTTTATAAGTCGACTACTTGCCTCTCCCTAGTCGACTAACTTTGGCTGTCTGCTGTGGTTAATTACTTCTTTGAATATGGACCTCTCTCTAGCTCTCACGTTCTCTCTCCTCCCTCTCTTTCCTTCCTCTCTCTTGATTTCCTCCTCTCTCTATCACTTTTCTCTAAACGCGTTGACGCATTGATTCCCTGGATTCCGGATCGAAGATTTCACTATGTTTTCGAGACTTAGGCGAGTGTCCTCGCTCTCGCCTCCATTTGGGTTTCCCCGCTTTGTCAGGTCGACATGTATTTTATTCCATGTTTTCATGTATTATGTATTGGGCTGAGTCCATGTATTTGTGTATGGCCGAGTGCCAATGTCTGGACATGTATTGCTCTGTGACGAATGCCTGTATTATGGTAATTAATTCTTGTTCATGTGGTACTAACATTGCAGGTCTCTTAGCCTTTAACCTCCGGTCACTCACTATCTCGAAAGGGAAGTGATTGGGACCGGCAGGTCTCTCCGTTCTTCAGCCTCCGGTCACTCACTATCTCGAAAGGGAAGTGATTGGGACCGTCAGGTCTTCGGCCCCGCCTGGTTGTCATGATCAGCGTTCAGTGCTTTACCACTTGATTCGTCTAGGTGAGATGCTGCCGGATTTTCTCCTCGCTCTTTAAGCCGAGTTGTCCCGGTAACCTTGCCAGACGCTCTAGTGTTAAATACTGGTTGCTGTCTATGTCTCCAGCTTGCTCAGCTCCGCTTGGTTGTGCTCAGCTACTGCTTTACTACATGCCATTACTTCATACTTGTCATTTACATATTACTATTTACCACATGTATATCACCTGTCAACTGATGTGTTATCACCTGACTCCTGACAGGCTACTTCTTGACAAGGCCGCTTGTTATGACTTGACTTGCCACCGGCCTAATATCAATCTCTTGACATGACTTGTCACCTGCCAATATCATCCTCCTGTCATGCTATCACTTGACACCCAGCATGATATACTTGACCTTGTAATTATCACGTTTACGGGAATCCTGCCTTGTTATCCTGTATTGTATACAGTGACCGTTATCCTGAATGGAACTAAGTGCCACACGGAGCAAAGTGCCACATCACATACGTGGTGGGGGCCACCTCTTGAATCTGTGGGGGCCACCTCTAGAATCCATCCCCCTCAGAGCAAAGTGCCACATGGAACAAAGTGCCACATCACATACGTAGTGGGGGCCACCTCTTGAATCTGTGGGGGCCACCTCTTGAATCTGTAGGGCCATCTCCTGTTATGACCAGTTATTCCCGTAAATCTGATAACGACATAATAAATTATAAAAAGGAACAACTTGCATCGGGTCGGGGGAAACTTGCGGCTATCAATATGTGTTCGTGTTTACAGTGGTACTAGGCATGTTGTGCAACTAAAACTTCCAGTCTGACCTGTGGGCCTCCAGGCGACCGAGGGGAGTGCTGGCTCCCTCCTTCTTGGTACCATCTTGTTAAGGGCATCCTATAAGACCCTCCTGATCGCCTTGCGGCAGGTTCCGTCCACCAAGCAACGGAACAATCCTGGGCCGTGGTCCCGGGTATGTACGGGACCCACTGTAAACATAGTTCGTTGATACCCCCGCTGGTTTTCAATAACAACCTTGCTTTACTCGGATGTGGATCTATGTGTGCTGGGACGCTAGTTCACATATCTAGACATCAGGGTAAGACAAGTAATAATAATAATTGGCTATATAGGTTGTAAGTGGAAGTATGTGGAATGGGAAGCATACTGAAGCCTACAACTTAGACGGCCCTATAATAATAAAAGACTCCTGTTATGCCTGTTTTGATTCCTGTTATGCCCGTTACTTGTTATGATTCCTGTTATGACTCCCGTTATGTACTCCTGTTATGCCTGTTATGTGTTCCTGTTATGACCACTTTGTAACTCGGGTTGTATGTGCTTGGATTACGATGATATGAGATAAAGGTATATAGATGAGGGTTTCCTTGTTTGGATTATTCCTTCGATGTACTAGTCTCATGGAGCCGTGACCTAAGCTTATACAATCTGTTTTGCTCGTAATCGGGTTTTATATCGGATTTCCTGTTTTATGATGATTATGTTATACCTGTTCATACCTGCTATACTTGTATTCTAACCCTCCTGTCTCCTGTTCTTATCTGATCATATCATGAGTACTTCCTACTTGATATTATTTGCTATATACACACTTGTGCTCGTTCTTGCTCGCCACTTGGCTTTTACCTCACCACTCGCCTGGGGAGTTTCATCTGACTCCCCTGGATCCTCATGTCCAGGTCATGGAGCTTGGAGCGTGTGGATTCTTCCAGCTGCTGATCAGAATGGCGCAGCGGTAGCGTGGATCTCCAGCAGACCATCTGAAGCTCTATCCTTCCAGGCCCCTTGTGTGCCTCTCGAGTTTTCCTTTTGTAAACTCGTGAGTGACTTTTGTACTGTTCATACTTGTACATCTCTTTGTATTCTCGCAATTGCGCATATCAGTGATGTAATATTCATATAATATTGGATCACCTCTGGTGATAACTTTGTAATTGTACTCATATGTTGGAATGTATAATGCACCACTTGCTTCCGTACTCTGATTCTTGCCTGTACTGATGCTTAGCGTATATACGTGAGGGTATTTCTGACCTGCGTATATACGTCGCAGTAACGCCTCCGTACCCACCGGGATCGGGGCGTTACAGTATCACTCTCCACCTGTTGCGATAATAACAACTTGGTCTTCATTGTTTCCACCTACTGGGAGATGATAGGGTTCACCATCGAAGCCTCATCTAACATGACTTGTCTACTTGAGACAAACTTCTTGTTTTTCAGATCCCATAACTTGTAACCTTTCAAGTCTTCTTTGTATTCCAAAAACACCAACTTATTCACGTTAGAATCCAACATGTCTTTCTTGACATCAATATAGGCCGGACAACCATTAATTAAACCATGATCACGAGCAGCTCCACCTGATCAAATCTCCAATTGAGTCTTACCTGTTACCATAGTCGTCAGTAGTTGTAACGCCCCGATTCTGCTGGTACAGAGATATTGCTGTGACGTACATACGCAGAGCGAAAATACCCACACATATATACGTTAAGCATTAGTACATATATGAATCAAAGTACGGACGCACAGTGGTAATATACATTCCAGTAAAATAATACAAGTACACTGTTATCACAAAGCGTGATCCAATATTACACGAATATTACATCACCAATATGTGCAAAAATATGATTTACAACAAAATTTACAGAGTATAAGAACTGATAAATGCTCATGAGCAGCAAAAATGGAATCCTGAGAGTCGGTCAAGAGGGAGCTGAAAAAAAAAGAACTATAGACGATCAACTGCGGATCCACTACGCTTCCGCTGTGTAAAGAGTTCCACGGTAGGGGTACATTACAATCCACTCTCCGGGATTTGGACAGGCAGGTCTACGGGTTATCAAAAAGCAACCCAATGAGTACGTAAAATAAGGCCAAGTGGCGTACACAAGCAAGCATACGTGTATCGATAAATTCGAATAAGAAAAGTATATATCAAAAGTCCGTGTCGTGAACATACACACAAGCAGGCAATGAAGCATCAAGTAATGCGTTAAATATAAATGTAGGCAAAATCAATTGTACAATCTCAGTTTATGGATTCATGAGAATAGTATGTCGAGGGGATAATCTAAACAAGAAAACCCTCATATATATATATATATATATATATATGTATATATATATATATGTATATGTATATATATATATATATATGTATATGTATATATATATATATATATATATGTATATGTATATATATATATATATATATATGTATATGTATATATATATATATATGTATATGTATATATATATATATATGTATATGTATATATATATATGTATGTATGTATGTATGTATGTATGTTGTGTGTGTGTACCTGATACCTCATGTCACCATCGACTGAGTGTATACAACCTGAGTTGCCTTTGAAGTATAAGTATTAGGTATAATCACTGTAGAAAAAATGTAAAAGTGGTAGTTAGAATAACTTAACCATACAATTACAGTGTCCCCTGTCTAATCGTCTCCTTCCAGTGTCCCATACCACTGGTAGTTTGTACTGGAGTCCGCAATCCAGTAGAAAACATCTGAATCCTCATACGCGAATATCATTATCTGAGCGAGGAAATAACTCAATAACACCCGCTCCTAACTTCATTATTATATAGTAATTAAGTTATATCTAGTGCAAGGTAACATGTTAGGACTCAGTCATACATGTACAGTTCAGTAAATAAGAATAACATGAGCACATGAATGGAAATATACAAGTGGCGACAAGGTATTATCATGTCAATAATAATAATAGTAATAATAATAGTAATAGTAATAGTAATAGCAATAATAACAATCAATATCGTTTGTTAGTGTAATTATTTCTCACCAGAATCCATACCACTGGCAGTTCACACTAAAACCCGTACTTCCAGTAAAACTCATCTGAACTCTGATATGTGAGTACCATTATTCGAACAGGAGAGTGACCAAATAGCATACGCTCTTAACATTATTATTGTTAGGTTATTAAGTGCATCATATACCGTGTGACATGTCATGTGGTAGGTCAGGAAGGTTGGTATACCAGGACGCAATTGTGGATCCTAGAGGTGGCCCCAACAGATCCCAAGAAGTGGCCCCCACCACTGTGTGGTGTGGCACTTTGCTCCGTGTGGCACTGAGCTCCACACATCGTGTGTCTCTCCCAGGTAACAAGATGTAACAGGAGTACTGAAGACACAGTTGTGAGCCCCAGATGTGGCCCTCACGGATCCCAAGAGGTGGCCCCCACCACATATGTGGTGTGACACTTTGCTCCTTGTGGTGCTTAGCTCCACACACCATTCCGTTGTATTCTGGTTACATGAATGCTATATGATGTAATGCAGGAAACAGGTCATTGTCACAATGCTGGGTGGAGTACAACAACACAACAGTATAAGTAAATATCGTATTATATTATTATACTGGAATAAATCATACGACCAGTACAAGAAAACAGTATAAAGAAATATTTCAGACTCTTTACAACCATTATAATAATAGCGCTAATAGTTATTAAACAACCAAGCGAAGTTAAGTAACAACCAAGTGAACACTAAGCAGTGCTAAGCAAGCTGGAGCAAATTTAATGTACAACACTGGATGCTAACACGCTCGGTGTGGTTGTCGCTCTTGACACAGCTATCGCTCACGGCGAAGCGAGCGTATGAACTCTATGCTAATGCACATGGCAAAATCACTCTCACGGGATAACTACGCTCGGACGGACCCAGCAGTAAAATACTGAGCGCTAGGCTCGCCTACCAGGCTTAGTATCTGAAAAGCCTGGAGGGCTTGTATGACCTTCAGAGAGGTTAAGCACAGAGGCTGAATAGTGAAAATAAGTACCTGCACAAATGTTAGTAGAAAACATGCATATAAATAACAAGTAGGAGAATTGCAGAGCTGTTAACCCCGCTGTGGAGCTACCATAAAACCCAGAGGGTATAAGGCATAAGCCTATTGGATAGCTCAACCCGATGGCTGAGTAGAAGAACCTCTTGGCAGAGCTACCACGAAAACCAGAAGGTATAAGGCATAAGCCTATTGGATAGCTCGGCATGAATGCTGCGGCTAAAATACGTGCAACCTACAAAAAAACATTAGTATAACACATGCATATATAGAAAATATCATCTACACTATTGCAAATATTGAATACACATACGATCCTACTGCAAATACAATAACAACAACTGCAAGAATATAAATACACCAATTCCAGAAATATAACACCACCCGTCAAAGTAGGGAATCACACAAATAAAGTGAGAAGCACTTGCTAAAACCAAGAAATGGTACTCGCCTAATAATAACTCGGACACGGGGAAACTCTGAGAAAATACCAAAGGTGTTAACACACAACATGCACAAAAGAGAGAGAAATAGAAGAAAGAGAAAGAAGAAAGAGAAAGTGATTTAAGGATAAAGAAAGAGAGTGAATTAGATAGAGAAGAGAAAGAAAGAAAGAAGAGAGAAAAAGAGAGTGAAAGAGACAGAGACTAGAGCTAGAAAGAGAGATAGAAAGAAAGAACAAGAGAGAGAGAAGAGACAGAAAGAGAAAAGAAAAACAGAGAGAAAGCGGGAAGGAGGGGAGAGAGGGGAAGTTGGCCAGGGTTGTGGCCAGGGGTGGTCGGCCGAGCTCAGGCCAACGGCCAGGTAACGACAGCAGTTGGAGGAAAGGGGAGAGGGGGGCGAGAGAGATAGGGGGTAAGTGAGAGAAAGGAAGAGAAAGAAAGAGATGGAGATGAAGAGAGGGGGCTTACTGGCTAGAGGAGGGCACAACTAGAGAAAGGGTGGCGCCCAGGTGACGCGGTGACGCAACCAGGTTGGCCAGGCGGCGGCCTTGCTAGGTTGGTTGGGCTGCGTATGTGGAGAAAGAAAGAAGGGTGATGGAGATGGGATGAAGAGAGATGATGGTGAGGTTGATAGTGGTGGTTTTGGACTGCAAGGAGGGAAAGTGAGAGGGGGATGGCTGCAAAAGCTTCGCCAGGCTTGGCCAGAGGAGACCGAAGGGGAGTTGGGGTAGAAGGTGGTCATGGGTTATGGGAGAGAGCTGAGATTTAGAGAGAGCTGTATGAGAGAGAGAAAGAGGGGATAGTTAGAGAGAGATAGAGATAATGTTAAAGAGGGGGGTTTATAGAGTGGGGGGAGGGAGAAGGCGGTGGAGTGGAGGTCAGTGGAATGGAGGTCGGTGGAAGAGGATAAATATAGAATGTGGGAGAAGATAAGGATAAAGAAAAATTAAGGAAAAAAAATATATTATTATTATATTATTGATTTTTGATTCATTCAGAAAAATTTCCAAAATTCTCAAAATAGAAAATATTATCTTAAGTAACGTTGTAAAATCGGATTCAAGAAATTCAATCTCATTTATAAATTAAAAATCTTAAAATCGATCGTCGATATTCAAGAGATTTTCCAAAATAATTTAGAAAATTTCTTAAAATTATGAAAAATCTATAATATTAATTAATATCTGAAACTAAAATATATCATGTCTAACTATCAGAAAGGTCAAATTAAGTAGTTTCACTGGGATCAGTTCTTCGGTTCAGACTCGGGCTGACTCTGAGTCCACAAAATGCGGGTCCGATACCAAATAGTAAGAATAATAATATAAAATAAAAATTGTTGGTACATGTTTCGATGAAGACGTTTGCGATGCATGACATTTGGAGCTCTAAACAAATGAAGAATCAAGAGTTCTACATGATCAAGATGTGCCAAGGAGAGTTGATAGAGTGTGGTTTGTAAAGATGAAATAGCATGTAAAAGCCTTGATGCACACACATATATCATAGCCTATTAGTAGACTTGACCCTTCCTATTAGTAGACTTGACCCTGCCTATTAGTAGACTAATAGGGTGATTAGTCGACTTATAAAAATGATTAGTCGACTAATAATGTTATTAGTCGACTTATATATTTCCCTAGTCGACTAATACATGGTATAGTCGACTTATAGATTTCCCTAGTCGACTATCTTTTGTCCTGAAAGATCCCAACTCTCTGTTTGTCATTGTTAGTCGACTTAACAGTTTATATAGTCGACTAATAGATGTTGTAGTCGACTTATACCCAATATTAGTCGACTAACCCAGTATAAATTGCCCAACTTAGTCGACTAACTCATATCTCAAGTCGACTATAGGCAGTTTCTGACTGTTGGACAGTTTCTGTTATCTGAACCTTTTGACAACATTTTCCAACGTCCATATCATCTGAATTGGTCCCATAACTACCCTAACTAACCCTAGTCTATAGCTATAAATAGGGAAGTTATTCCTAAGGCCAATTGCCAAGATTTTCATTCAGTTTTCCAAAGCCAAATTACAGAAAACCTGAAAACTGATTTCCTAACTTCTGTTCTTCACCAAAAGACAATTCCATTAGTGAAGTTCTCTAAAGTTCATCTTTCCTATACTGTACCTTGTCCACATACACATTCAGTATCAAGGCTATAGGAAAAAGAGTTGTAATTCTCAAAGTGTTTATTTGTACACGGGAGGCTTCTTGTTGAAGAGGCAGTTGTACAAAGGTAAAGGTATTCTCTTGGTGGAAGAGAAGGTGTTCTCTTGGTGGAAGAGAAGGTGTACACATTTGGAGAAGGGGATTCGACAAGTGGTGTACATGTTGTATTGATTTTGGGTGGCAAGATCAAGGATAAAGGAAAATCTCAAGCGGGTGGCTTGGGGACTGGATGTAGGTCACAAGGACCGAACCAGGATAAATCTCTTTGTTTGCGTTTGTCAATTTCTGAGATTTGTTTTCTTTACTTGTAAGTTTACTTATTTGCTTAACTATTAATCCTTCCTGTCAAGTGTTGTGTTGATTTGATTATAGATCCTACATTTGGTATAAGAGCGGGACCCAACAATTGAACAATTGGTATCAGAGCCCTGCATACCCTGAACCAGCATACAAGCTCGGGTACAAGTCAACAACAAGGATGGCAACGGAGTTTTCATCATCCCAATTTAAGGAAGGACATTCTACACAACGTCCACCGCTATTTGACGGAACCAACTACAACTATTGGAAGTGTAGAATGAAGATCTACTTGCAGTCACTCAACTACGACCTATGGAACATAGTAGAAGCAACATACACCAAGCCTACAACCAACTACAACGCTTGGAGTGAAGATCAAAAGAAGAATGCGAACCTTGACGCAAAAGCAATGAATGCTCTATTCTGTGCCCTTACCAAAGAAGAGTTCAACCGAGTGTCAATAGCAACTTCTGCACATCAAATATGGCATACTCTTCAGGTAACACACGAAGGCACTAGTAAAGTTAAGGAATCTAAAATATCTGTTCTTGTCCACAGGTTTGAGTTATTTAAAATGGAGGAGAATGAAACCATATCTGAAATGGTTACAAGATTCACCGACATCACCAATACACTTGCATCCCTTGGAAAGGACTACACCCAAGTCGAAAGAGTTCGAAAGATCCTTCGTGCACTCACACCGGAATGGGAGAAGAAGACAACCGCCATTGAAGAGGCGAATGATCTCTCAACTATGACATTAGAAAACCTAATCGGTAATCTAATGGCATACGAAGTGCAGTTAGAAGAAAGGAAGAAAGACCAAGAACGACAACACCGTTCAAAGAAGAAAGAACTCGCCTTCCATGCATCTTCCGACACGGACAATGATGACGAAGAGGAGATGGCAATGCTTTCAAAGAAGTTCAGAAAATTTCTTAAGAAAGGTAAATTTAAATGTTTCAATTGTGATAAACCAGGACATATGAAGATGGACTGTCCTTTACTCAAGAAGAAAGAAAAGTACAAGAGTAAGAAGTTCAGAAAGAAGAAGAACTATGAAGCATCTTCAGAACATAGTGATTCCTCATCTTCCGATGAAGAAGAATCCACTGAACATGTTAACTTATGTTACATGGCCATAGAAGATGAAGAGGTATCGTTTTCTGAACTCTCTGATACATTTAATGAATTATTTCTTGATCTGAAAATGAAAAACTGAAAAACAGATTTTTGTTAAAAGAAAATGAGAAACTTTTACAGGAAAATTCTGTTTATGCATTACAATGTTCTTCTATAAATTCTCAACAAGATGAAACTGAAAAATCATATCATCTTTGAAAACTGAAAATGAGAAGTTTATAAAAGAAAACATTTTTCTGAAAATGGAAACTAAGTCTTTAAATGATAGGATTTCTATATTGGACAAAGACATGATAGTTTTCAGAAATAAATATGAAGATCTTTTGCAAAATGTGACTAAGTTTAATAAAGGAAAAGAAAATTTGAATGCTTTATTATCTTTTCAGAAATTGTCACATGATAAACATGGTATTGGTTATATTGCAAAATCTTCATGTTTCAGTAATCCATATAGTCATTTTGTAAAAATTAAGACTAAGAAAAGTAAGTTTATATGGATTCCAAAGAACTTAAATGTTTATGATAAAAATACATATATTGCTTCATACATGCATGATATATGTGATTTTTGCAATTATGTATATACTAACAGGTGGAAACCAAATTCTAAATGGATTTGGAGTCCTAAAGGTTAGATATGATCTTTTATATTTGGTACCAACTAACGATTATCTTGCAGGTACCATATAAAAAATTGATAAAGATCAATTACGTATATATGTACTAATATATTTGTTGCAGGGGGAGAACAAAATATTTTTCTATCTGTTATAACCCATTTTTGCAGGGGGAGGAAAAGATAACATATCTTCTGCAGGGGGAGGACTTGTGCACACAAAGCGTCGTCATCAAAAAGGGGGAGAATGTTGGTACATGTTGATTAGTCTACAAATTCTGCATTTTTATATCGCATTTCTCACAGTTTTTATGAATAAATAGTCGTCTAAATCGTGTTTTGGTCTTAATTGCAGGTAAATCCAAAGTCCAAGGGCAAAGATGGAATAAGAGGCTAATTCAGCTCAATTTATGCTAATTAATCCTGCAATTACTTGGAGGCCAAGCAAAGGATTTTCTAGAACATGCATTGTACCTAGACTCCTGAGCTGTCAGACGAATATTCGGGCGAAAGTACCAGAAAAGGGGTATATCTGGAAGCCGCTAGAAGCCAGACGAACGCGTGGAAGAAATCTAGAGAATTAATTCTCTGGAATTGCCGCAAAACGCGGCAAAGGCGCGGCAATCCTAGGGCGCCACGCGTCGATTTTCGACGCGTGGCCCCGTCTCGTCTTCTGGATCCTTCTGAGCCCTATAATAGCCCTGCAGAGAGCCAAACCGAGAGCAGTCTTCGTTTTTAGGAGTAGATCCAGATTTTTAGTGTAGTGTAGGTGAGAGTTTTTCATTTCTTGTATTTTGATTTCTTTTTAGATCATTTTAGTAGGGCTGAGTGATTTCTAGAGAGAGATGAGTGAGGGATTGATGTAATAGAGAGTGACACTCTATGTAAAAGTACCTCCTTTCTTTTCCATTGTAATCTCCTTCTCCTTCTACATGATTTCTAACTAACTTTTTCTTCTCATGGCAATCTAACTACTAACCACTAACCTATCTAACCACTTACTTGATAATCCACATGAATCGGGTTGCCTCTACAAGGCCTTGTTCTTGCAAGAGCCATTGATGGCCAAAGATGATGGATTCTAACAATCTAACTGTTGGCCCAATGGCCTTCCACTCTAGTTTTGATGATGATCAACACTCATGTAGTTATGTTTACTAATATTCTTGTGTTTCTAAGTTTCAGATCATTAACAGGATATTAGTTGGTGATTAGCTTCAACAAGATGTTTAGAAGCTTATCATGATGATTCCGGTGCCAAAGCTTAAAGATCATACCTTTGCACTTGGAGAATCACGGAGTTTTTGAGCAAGTCTACTTGAAGATGAAGATCATCAAGAAGACTTAGGTATCTAGTTTAGATTATGAGTTTTAGATCCATGTGTAAAGCTTAGTTTAGTTGATATGCTCAAGTGCACAAAACACACACGTTTTATGATTTGGTATTTAGTTTTCATGAATAATAGATCAAAACAAGTTTACATATGTTATATGTATAGTAGATGTTTTCTATTTATACATACATGCTTTAACTTGGTAAACAAACTTATTTTGACTATCCTATTCATGTTTTGGAAAAATCAAGTTTGACAAAAATACAGGATTTGTTTTTGATAAAATTTGCAAGACACAAAAATGAATTGATATGTTGATATATTGTCTTGAAATTTTTATCACAGGTTTATGTTTCAATATAAAATGACAAAACAATTTTTATGGAATTTTCAGAAAAGATAAAAGATTTTTATAAAATATTTTTTCCAAAAATTCTGACCTTGATTTGTGCTGACAGGCTGGTCGGTCGACCGTGTCGGTCGACCGCACCAAGGGGCCGGTCGACCGACCCGGTCGACCGACGTGCACAGACGTGCACGTCTGTTAGGCACAGATCCGGTCGACCGAGTCGGTCGACCGATGTGAGAGTTCTGCTCTCTGGAAGTTTTCGGTCGACCGGACCGGTCGACCGATAGTGCCCAACGGTCATATTTCTGACCGTTGGCGGTCGACCGGGCCGGTCGACCGGTGGCTGTCAGAATTGCCACATCAGCCTAACGGCTAGTTTTCTGTTTGGCCTATATAAACCCCATTCCTTTGGGATTTTGGCTAAGGTTTTCAAGAGGAAAATTTACAGTTTTCTGAAGAGTTTAAAAGAGTTTTTAAAAGAGTTTAAGTGCTAAAAAGATTTAATCTTTATTTGTTTTGTGTTTTTGAAAAATCAAAGAAAATAGGATTTGGGATATTTGTGTTGATTTTCATTCTATATCTTTTGGCAAGAATTTTCCCAAGTATTTTTCTTTGTTGCTTGTTTCCAAAACACTTAGTTTCCACTTGAGCTATATCTTCTATCCTAAGTTATTAGAATCTTGTTTTTGTGGAAAAAGAAAAGAGAAAGAAAAGAGAAGTGTTTGAGGTTGTTGTTGTAAACCTCTTGAGTTGTATCCACCCTTTTATTTGTGAATCCCTCTTCGGTAGAGGTGATCGGGTGATTGGTTTGTGAGCCTCTTAGGTAGAGGTATTTGTGGTATTTGGCTACGGGCCGTATCCCTCTTCGGTAGAGGTGGATTGTGGTTGTATAGCCTCGGTGGCTTTGTAAGGTTGAGAGAGGAGTTTGGTACTCCTATAGTGGATTGGAAATCCTACACGGTGGTGTAGGCGGGGATGTAGAGCTAGGGGCTCGAACCTCGAAACACATCTTGGTCTTTGCGTTTGATCCAATTTCTCTCAACTCTACTCTTTTTACATTTGTGCAAGCATCATCCATTCATATCATCATATATACTTGCTTGTGTTTTGAGCATTGTTTCATATTGCCTTGCATATATTTCTATTGCAATTCATCTATACTTGCTTGGCTTAATTGTGTGCATTGTATTGCTATATCCTTGATTGCTTGGATTGCTTGTGTGTGTGTTTCATCATAGCAATTCCTTCTTTACTTGTTCGATCATATCTCATACAACACGGTTGCATTGCGCACCTCTAACCCATTCAAGGGGAATTGGGAGGAAGGAGTTCAGAACCTCGAAAGGGGTATTCGGCTCTTAGTCGTGTTTTGAGAGATCGTTGCATCACTCATATTCACTTAAGTTTAAAAAGATCATTAGATTAGCATTTACACCTATTCACCCCCCCTCTAGGTGTATTTCAATTGGTATCAGAGCTAGTGCTCCTGATATTAGGCTTAACATCCTAGGATTGATCCATTTGCTTGCTAATCTCTTTTGCATTTGCTTGTTTGCACACATTTAGTTTATACCATGGACTTCATGACCCCACCTATGTATGACCCTTCCAACATTCATGTTTGGAAGATTAGGATGACTGTTTATTTACAAACCCTAGGTCATAAAATTTATCTTGCTATTACCAAGGAATCCTTCCTTAGTGATTGCAATCATATAGGGGCCAATGCACAAGCCCTTGAGGCTATTAGAAGCACTTTACCTAAAGATTATCTTATGCGTGTTTCTAATATTGATTCCGCTTTTGCAGTGTGGAATCTATTGTCAACTACAACCACCACCTCCGAGCTTCAAGCACAAATCCAAAGGGAAGAGGAATCTAGTGGAGAGTCCGAATCTCAATGCTACATGGTCCAAGGGAATGACTCCCTTGAGGTACAATCGGAAACCCACTTAGATAGTGATGATGCTAGTTCTTCATGTGATGATATTGTTGATCCCCATGCCTTAAATGAAGAACTATCTATTGTTTGTGAAAAATTAATAGAAAAATATAAGATTTTGAAAAAGAAAAGTCTAAAAATTGAAAAAGAAAATAAATGTTTGCATTCTAGACTTGACAATGTTTTGCAAGAGAAGGATGAGATTGCTAATGAAAGGGACTCATTAAAATCTCAACTTAATCTTGCTTTAAATGAAAATAAAATTTTGAAAAATAAAAATGATTGTGAAGATGTTTTGAAGAAAAATGATTCTTTAACTTCAAAACTTGATTTTGTTTTAAAAAGTAACCATTCTTTGAAAAATGAAATTGAATTTATTTCAAAAGAATTAGAAATTTGTTTAAAGAAAAATATTGTTTTGAAAAATAATATGGATGCACATGTTTGCCATGCTAGGGTAGTATCACACACTTCACCTATTGCATGCCACACTACTTCTTCTAAAATTAATGATGATATTTGTTTGATTAAGAAGAAGATTAATTGTTAGGGCTCCACTATGAGCCAATGTGCCATGAACCATACACGGTTGGAAACTTTGCTTCGAAAGAAACAAGTTCCATCTTTTATGCATGCACACCCTCCACGGCATACACATGCTCCTCACGGACACCATCACACGTATGCTCATGTGTACACTTGTACACATTGTGGTCGAAAAGGCCATCTAGCTAAATTTTGCTTTGATAGACTACATACTACAAATTTAGCTAAGAAATTTGTTTGGGTTAGAGAAGGTACTAACCCCCATGGACCCAAAAGAGTATGGGTACCAAAGACCACCCCTCCTATTTTTGATGTAGGTGTGGGCTCTCACATGACGTGAGAGTGATGACACCTTGGAGTGGATGCGTTCCGGACTTAAAGGAAATATATTGGATGCATCTCTTTCAAGGGAAGAGTTGGTGGGAGGACCACCTTATTTTGGAGAATTAGAGAAGTGCCCTCATCGGTTTTGGTATAAATGTCTAACTCTCATATTATTTGTTTACATGCTTTTATGATTCATTATTTATAGCATGTCTCATTTGTTTAAGCATATTTTTGATGTCTTTGGATTAGTGTGTAAATTCCATGATTATTAGATCCATGACATACATGTATAGTATTTGAGACACACATGCTTATTTGATTCATATTTAGTATTCTCACCGTTTGTTTAGCTATAATGTACATCATGAATCTAATACATGTAAATTTGCATATTAATCATGTTTTAGTTTTATCATGATGTTCTTTTATCATGCTTTGATGCTTCTTGTGGTAATAACATGTTTGAATGTAGATTTTATTAAAACTTGTGTTATACATGTACAAATAGTGAGCTACATTTGTTTCTTATGTAATTGAACTTCATGCTCATTTGTATTCACTATATGCACACGTATAAGCTAGTTTTGGTGATTTGCTCATTCTTACTTGTTATGCCCATAGTCATGTTTTTAGATCATGTTCATTTAAAATAAAAGAATTATGATGAATTTTGTATGTGTTTTAGTTAGAAATATGGTATTCGTGTTTGTTTTGATGCTTCATGACTTGATTACATGTTTAGATGTTAGTTTTCATTAAGACTAGTTATATACTTGTACATAGAGTGGGTAACAAATAAATCTATATATGTTGAGCTTGAACGCTTATTTGAACCCATTAGATGTGCTAGTATAGTCTAGTTTTGATGATTCATACATTTTAAACTTGTATTCCCATTTTTGAATTTGTTTTGATGAATATGAATTTCCATTTCATGTATATGTGCATTTTGCCAAAACATTAAGATATACATGTATACCCCTTGAGTCATTTGCTTTACATGCAAATCTACTTATGGACTCAATTGTGTTTAGGGATATGTATGTATACTTATTGTGTTGACAATACATACATATACCTTGAAATGAAAATTTAGCTTTTCGTGTTTTAAGATTATATGTTTAACTTTATGTATATGTCTATCTAGTTCAAACTAATCTTATACATATACATCCTTTTTGAGCCACGTGCTTTCATGCATCTACTCTTAGTGGACTCGTTGAGTTTTGGATATGTATGTATATGTTAGCTTGCATTAGACATACATATGCCTTGAAGATTAAATAAGTAGTTTTATATGATTTTTCATGTTTTTTTGATAGAATTATGTTTTAAGGAATAATTGTGCTTAATGAAATATTTTTCATGATTTTGATCTTCACATATTATTTGTACACTCATATCTTTTGCTCATGTTTTGTTTCTCATGAGTTATGCTTTATTGATTAGAGTGATGATTATCATGTGATTTTCATGCTTTATGAAAAATAACTTTGTTTTACTCCTTACTTGAAGGACTTCGTACTAGTTAACAAGTTTTCCATTTAACTAGTTGCGGTGTTCTTCATTTTGGTAGAGATTTTCAAACAAACCATATTTTCAATCTATTTTTGAAAACCCCTACCATCTAAGGGCGGTAGGATGGGAGATCATGTTCATGTATGCCCTAATGGATTGAAAAATCTTTAAAACTTGAATTATGATTGGGTGGTAGATGATATGAGATATACACATGCTTTTATTGTTATGTCAATTGGTATCATTGAACTTTTTCAATTGGTATCATTTTGACCTTTTTGTATACTCATATGTTTATTGTGTATGTATGTTTTCATTTGGTATCATCTATTGGTGATTGATACTCATTCCATTTCATACACATATACTTGTTTTATTTGTGCCTACTATATTCCTATATCTTAGAGCACAAATAGTTGTTTATGCTAGTGCTTGAGTTTCAATTTTGTTTAAATTGATTACTTTTAAATTGTTATCAAGACTATGCATGATTTTAGTTTGTATTTCATAAAGGGGGAGAAAATTTGATTTTGTATTTTAAATTGGTAAAACTTTTACAATTGGTATCATATTTGAGAAATTCAAAATTTGGTATGTTTAATTACAATTGGTATCTAAAAAAAAAAAAATTTGTTTTAAAGAAAATATTCAAAGTTTTGATTTGTATTTCCTATATGCAAGGAGAGCTTAACATCTCTCTTACATATAGATTCATGTTGAGTATATTATAAATTGAGGAGCTTGACAACTCTTCTTTATATGATATACGTGTGTAGGGGGAGCTTCACATCTCCTCTTATGCATTACATAATATGTGTTATGTGAATTGGGGCTTGTCATCCCTTCTTCATGTAATGCATATGTGTAGGGAAGCTAACTTAGCGTCTTCCTCTTCATGAATGTATATAGCATATAACATTTATTGATGTTTGTTTATTGGTATCAAGATGCTTCATTGACATATTTTCAATTGAAATCACGTTTTTAAAGTCACCCCTTATTGACTTTGTTTTTTTTGTTTTAGACAAAAAGGGGGAGAACATTGTTTGCATTGCTTTGATTGACAAAAAGGGGAAGAAAGATTTTTACCCCTCATTTTATCTATGTTTTTGATTGTTTACCCCTTTGTTGATGATTGACAAAAAGGGGGAGAAGATTTTGAGTTTATATGCATATTTGTGTTTAGTTTTCTCATGCATCACAATAAATAAGCAATTTGATATACATAGTAAGATTTTAGGTTTATGCATATATGTTGTGTTTTGCAAATAGGAGAAAAAGGATTTGATATGTTTATCTCCATACATTTGCATACATATTTATGAGCTTCATTGTCATATATTAGTATTTATTTCCTATGCATGAGTTAAGGGGGAGCCTTCTTTGAAGCTTAACTTTAATCCATGCATATATAACTCCATGAGTTTTGTCATCATCAAAAAGGGGGAGATTGTTGGCCCAATGGCCTTCCACTCTAGTTTTGATGATGATCAACACTCATGTAGTTATGTTTACTAATATTCTTGTGTTTCTAAGTTTCAGATCATTAACAGGATATTAGTTGGTGATTAGCTTCAACAAGATGTTTAGAAGCTTATCATGATGATTCCGGTGCCAAAGCTTAAAGATCATACCTTTGCACTTGGAGAATCACGGAGTTTTGGAGCAAGTCTACTTGAAGATGAAGATCATCAAGAAGACTTAGGTATCTAGTTTAGATTATGAGTTTTAGATCCATGTGTAAAGCTTAGTTTAGTTGATATGCTCAAGTGCACAAAACACACACGTTTTATGATTTGGTATTTGGTTTTCATGAATAATAGATCAAAACAAGTTTACATATGTTATATGTATAGTAGATGTTTTCTATTTATACATACATGCTTTAACTTGGTAAACAAACTTATTTTGACTATCCTATTCATGTTTTGGAAAAATCAAGTTTGACAAAAATACAGGATTTGTTTTTGATAAAATTTGCAAGACACAAAAATGAATTGATATGTTGATATATTGTCTTGAAATTTTTATCACAGGTTTATGTTTCAATATAAAATGACAAAACAATTTTTATGGAATTTTCAGAAAAGATAAAAGATTTTTATAAAATATTTTTTCCAAAAATTCTGACCTTGATTTGTGCTGACAGGCTGGTCGGTCGACCGTGTCGGTCTACCGCACCAAGGGGCCAGTCGACCGACCCGGTCGACCGACGTGCACAGACGTGCACGTCTGTTAGGCACAGATCCGGTCAACCGGGTCGGTCGACCGATGTGAGAGTTCTGCTCTCTGGAAGTTTTCGGTCGACCGGACCGGTCGACCGATAGTGCCCAACGGTCATATTTCTGACCGTTGGCGGTCGACCGGGCCGGTCGACCGGTGGCTGTCAGAATTGCCACATCAGCCTAACGGCTAGTTTTCTGTTTTGGCCTATATAAACCCCATTCCTTTGGGATTTTGGCTAAGGTTTTCAAGAGGAAATTTACAGTTTTCTGAAGAGTTTAAAAGAGTTTTTAAAAGAGTTTAAGTGCTAAAAAGATTTAATCTTTATTTGTTTTGTGTTTTTGGAAAATCAAAGAAAATAGGATTTGGGATATTTGTGTTGATTTTCATTCTATATCTTTTGGCAAGAATTTTCCCAAGTATTTTTCTTTGTTGCTTGTTTCCAAAACACTTAGTTTCCACTTGAGCTATATCTTCTATCCTAAGTTATTAGAATCTTGTTTTTGTGGAAAAAGAAAAAGAGAAAGAAAAGAGAAGTGTTTGAGGTTGTTGTTGTAAACCTCTTGAGTTGTATCCACCCTTTTATTTGTGAATCCCTCTTCGGTAGAGGTGATCGGGTGATTGGTTTGTGAGCCTCTTAGGTAGAGGTATTTGTGGTATTTGGCTACGGGCCGTATCCCTCTTCGGTAGAGGTGGATTGTGGTTGTATAGCCTCGGTGGCTTTGTAAGGTTGAGAGAGGAGTTTGGTACTCCTATAGTGGATTGGGAAATCCTACACGGTGGTGTAGGCGGGGATGTAGAGCTAGGGGCTCGAACCTCGAAACACATCTTGGTCTTTGCGTTTGATCCAATTTCTCTCAACTCTACTCTTTTTACATTTGTGCAAGCATCATCCATTCATATCATCATATATACTTGCTTGTGTTTTGAGCATTGTTTCATATTGCCTTGCATATATTTCTATTGCAATTCATCTATACTTGCTTGGCTTAATTGTGTGCATTGTATTGCTATATCCTTGATTGCTTGGATTGCTTGTGTGTGTGTTTCATCATAGCAATTCCTTCTTTACTTGTTCGATCATATCTCATACAACACGGTTGCATTGCGCACCTCTAACCCATTCAAGGGGAATTGGGAGGAAGGAGTTCAGAACCTCGAAAGGGGTATTCGGCTCTTAGTCGTGTTTTGAGAGATCGTTGCATCACTCATATTCACTTAAGTTTAAAAAGATCATTAGATTAGCATTTACACCTATTCACCCCCCCCCCTCTAGGTGTATTTCACTAACTTGCTAACTTGCTAATCAAGCTAACTCTCTTTTATTTTCAATCTCTTTTATTTCATGCTTGTAGTGTAATGAGTGATGCTTGTAATTGCTTGTTCTTGTTGCAATGTTTTGATTGTTATGAACCAACCATGAGCCATGCTTTGTATTGCTTCTTGAAGATAAGGATTGTGATGGCCGAGGATCAAAATGTGAGGCAACTATCTCGAAGAGGTTAGCATGGTTAGTGGAGTACTTAGTAGTTAGTAGCCATGAGTTTTCTTTTACCTTTGTTTTAGAAATCATTTTCAAGTTCCTCTTCTTATTTTCTTATCGACGTTTTCATCGCTCTCCTCACCTACCACATGCTTGTTTTCATTTTCTTTTCTTTTTCATTCTTTCAACATAGAAGAATTGTTAACATCTGACGTGACTAGAGACTGTTAATGCTTCTATCGCCTCCCTTCCCTGTGGATACGACCTGTTGAGCCAATGCTATAACGGAAGTATCGAGGGTATACTAAGCACATTCGAGCTTTTCATTTGATTACATAAATACACATTTTGAGTGCTAGTTTCCGCCCACGATCAAATTTTTGGCGCCGTTGCCGGGGAAGGAAATGGTTTTGATGTCACGTTTTTGTTAACATTTGTCTTCTCTGTTTTGGTGTGCAGGGCAATATTTTCAGGTGCTTAACATTGCAGTACATAAACTAGTTTTGCCTCTCCCTGCTCTAGGAAGTAGGGCCCCAGATTTGGAAGAAAAGCCGCGAAACCGCGACTTTTGCCGCGCCACCGTGGCCATTGTGCAATAATTCTGTATATTGTTTGTTCTGGGATGTGTATCTTGTAATAGCTAGTGATTTGTGCTGCTATCTTTCTGCTTTGCTTGCCTACACACCACAAAAAAATAAAAGAACTAAAATACGGTAATTGGACGCCTTAAAAACGGTTTAGACATTTGCATTTAGGCACATGTCAATTCAATTCCAATATACTGTATTTTATTCTGTTGTTGTGATCTAGATGGAGATGTACATATGGCATTGCATATAGCATAGGACAAACACGTGGGTGATTTATCGCTTTGTGTTATATTCTTGTCTATATTGCACACTTGCACGAATTGAATTTAAGGCAAAACCCAAACAAGATAAGGTGGGATTTCATTACCCCTTCCTTAGCCCAAAAATCATCTCCCCACTCACACAACCCAAGCCCTAATAAAATTTGAATAGACGTTGGCCCCTAGGGACATTTCATCTAGGTCTAGGTCAACCCTCCTCTTGGCTTGGTTTTGATTTTTCTTTTCTTTTTGTTTGTTGTTTGATTTTTTCTTTTTTGTGATTTTTTGTGTGAAATGGCATTCAACAATAACAATTCTTTCAATCCAAACATGAATCCATATTTCACACCAACTCCATTTGGATCGGATAATTTCAACCCGGCGTTTTACAATATGCACCAACCACATACACCGGGTTGGCCTTATCCGAATCAATACAACCCATACCCACATTCTTATGACTATAATTTCCAAAATAATTTCAACTCGTCACAGAGTCAATGGGGATTTAAGTCCCCCGAGTCAAATTTTCAAACTCCTTGTCCACCATATTCACCTTGTCCACAATATTCATTCCCTGATTTTGCTTCTTATACTCCTTTTCTGAACCACCATTGAAGAAGAATCTGAGTTACTAAAGAGTTTAGAAGCCAATCTACAGAGGGCCGAGCAACAGCTTCAACAAACATTGGCCCCTCCAATTCCACAATATTTTCAAGAGTCTTACTTAGTTCCACCTCCTCATAATGAACAACCATTTGCCTTGGAAACGAGTAAAGAACTCTTGTGTGAGTCCAAGCTTCAATTTCCACACATTTTTGACTCAAATCATTCACAAAATTTCTAAAACCAAGATTCCTATACTCCCATTCTAGAGCAACCATTTGGAGATACATCAAGTCTAGATAAGAGTTTGGATATCTTGAAGGAGTCTTTATTACAATGTCAAATATCACATGTCGAGTCTATCAATAAGGTGGAAGAACAATTGAGTCAATTGGTTAACATTATTAGGAATGAGGAAACTCTATCTTATCAACCTTTGACCAATTCAACTATGCCAAACTCTATTGATATGACCCAAGACTCTTGTCATTTTGAAAATCAAGATTCAATTTCAGCACACTTATCTGAACTTGTCCAAACTTCAAATCCCATTGATATTTTGGCAAGCTTTCCTTTTACTGAAATTGAACTTGAACATGAATATGATCCTAAACTTCCACTTGATGATTCAATTCTACTTCCTGATTCAATTATGACTCCAGTGTCTTCACCTGATTTCACTTCATTTCCTGAGCCATTATTGAATCCTGTACCCATCCATTGTGAAATTGAATCACCAATCATTCATGTTGATCATATTGAACTTGACCAATTTCATACTTTTGAAAGTCCATTTGATAAATTGGTCGGTTCTCAATTTTGTGGAATTGAACTCAATGTGGAATGTGACTTTGACCCTCAAGTTTGTGATTTAGTTCAAATACCTGAATCATTATTGACTCCTGTATTGTTACCCAATTTGAGTAACATTTTAGAGTCAGTTTTGATTCCCAACCCTCCTGACCTTGAATCACGAATCTTAGATAGTCACATTCCATCATGGGGAAATGAATGTGGACCTGAGCTTCATCTTCTTGATTTGGACACACTTCCTGAACCAATTTCGACTCCCGAACCTTTACTGGACTTAAGTATTTTTCCTGAGTCGGTGTTAGTTCCTGTGCTTCCAGAGTCCAAATCAATCATTCCATTCTGGGACAAGGGCTTTGAAAATTTGACTCTGAAATTATTTTAGAAATTTGGAAATTGGATGGGGTAGAATTCCTAATAAAATTCACACATGCATGCATCTTTCTAGTGGGTTGTATCATGGAGGTTTCTGGTGGGTTCCTTCGGACTCCACGCAAGAATGATTGGGCCGCCTTTCGTGGACCAATCAGACCGCCACCGGAACCACCACCTTGAGGTAATTTTTCCTTCCCTCTCTATTTTGTTTCATGCATACATATATCACGATGCATTGAGGACAATGCATGAAATAGGTGTGGGGGAGGGTTTACTAACATAGAGTTTTTAGATTTTTTATCTTTTACACTTCTTTTAGAAATAAATAAAAAAAAAAAAAAACTTTTTGAAATAAGAGACAAAATTTTGATCTATTTTTAATAAAATTAAGATGTATCTTAGAAATTAAGAAAGCCTTAATTATGACATCTTAAACCTAGTTGAAATAATAGATCTTGTTTGAAATTATAGGCTAAGTAAGTAAAATTGGGGAGATATTTTTATCTTGAATTTTTTGCCTTAGAAAGTATGCACTACACATTTTTGGGATGGAAACAAAGACCAATAAGGCCATAAAAAAAAAAGAAAAACAAATATATAATAAAACATCACTTATTAAGCTGGATAATTACGCCTCAAGAAGCATGATTATTCACGCCTAACGGTGGTAAAGGAAATAAATAATCCCCTTTAGTTTTGTGGCCTTTTTCACTCGAGTCTTTAAACCCGAGGGATGTTTTCTCATCTGGTGCCCTAGGACCTTCTGGTTTGGGAGTCATCGGTTATAGGCTCGCTATATGGGTGAACTAGAAAGCCTAAACTAAGGGAAGAAAAAATAAAAAAAAGAAAAAATAATATAAATATATATAAATAAATGGCTTTATGGTTAGAGTTGAAATCCCAGAAATCTTCACTGTCACGGTGTGCATACTATCTAGGTTTTATGAAGGATAAAATATTCAATCCAATTTTGAATTCTTACCTTAATTGAAGACAAGATCTTGCATAGAGACTAAGTTTAAGAAAGAATAATTATAGGTGGACTTATGACCTTAGATCACTTATATTTTTGCAAAAATAGTTCGAAAACTTGTCTCTCTTTCAAAATGAATTTTCAAAATACTAACATTTGTCTTCTTTCTTTATGGATTTTGTGGGTGTAATCCGCTGAAAACCCTCAGGAGACAACACTCCTCCTCTAGGGTAACCTAGAGGTTTAACGGCTTGTTGCACACGCTCAGTGCAATCGCGTCACCTGCGAAAGTGGTGTAATAATCCTTATAGTATAGTTTTTCTTTTCTTGTTTTGCTCGGGACGAGCAAAAGAATAAGTGTGGGGGTGTGATTAGTCTACAAATTCTGCATTATTATATTGCATTTCTCACAGTTTTTATGAATAAATAGTCGTCTAAATCGTGTTTTGGTCTTAATTGCAGGTAAATCCAAAGTCCAAGGGCAAAGATAAAATAAGAGGCTAATTCAGCTCAATTTATGCTAATTAATCCCGCAATTACTTGGAGGCCAAGCAAAGGATTTTCTAGAACATGCATTGTACCAGACTCCTGAGCTGTCAGACGAATATTCGGGCGAAAGTACCAGAAAAGGGGTATATCTGGAAGCCGCTAGAAGCCAGACGAACGCGTGGAAGAAATCCAGAGAATTAATTCTCTGGAATTGCCGCAAAACGCGGCAAAGGCGCGGCAATCCTAGGGCGCCACGCGTCGATTTTCGACGCGTGGCCCCGTCTCGTCTTCTGGATCCTTCTGAGCCCTATAAATAGCCCTGCAGAGAGCCAAACCGAGAGCAGTCTTCGTTTTTAGGAGTAGATCCAGATTTTTAGTGTAGTGTAGGTGAGAGTTTTTCATTTCTTGTATTTTGATTTCTTTTTAGATCATTGTAGTAGGGCTGAGTGATTTCTAGAGAGAGATGAGTGAGGGATTGATGTAATAGAGAGTGACACTCTATGTAAAGGTACCTCCTTTCTTTTCCATTGTAATCTCCTTCTCCTTCTACATAATTTCTAGCTAACTTTTTCTTCTCATGGCAATCTAACTACTAACCACTAACCTATCTAACCACTTACTTGATAATCCACATGAATCGGGTTGCCTCTACAAGGCCTTATTCTTGCAAGAGCCATTGATGGCCAAAGATGATGGATTCTAACAATCTAACTTGCTAACTTGCTAACTTACTAACCAAGCTAACTCTCTTTTATTTTCATGCTCTTTTATTTTATGCTTGTAGTGTAATGAGTGATGCTTGTAATTGCTTGTTCTTGTTGCAATGTTTTGATTGTTATGAACCATCCATGAGCCATGCTTTGTATTGCTTCTTGAAGATAAGGATTGTGATGGCCGAGGATCAAAATGTGAGGCAACTATCTCGAAGAGGTTAGCATGGTTAGTGAAGTACTTAGTAGTTAGTAGCCATGAGTTTTCTTTTACCTTTGTTTTAGAAATCATTTTCAAGTTCCTCTTCTTATTTTCTTATCGACGTTTTCATCGCTCTCCTCACCTACCACATGCTTGTTTTCATTTTCTTTTCTTTTTCATTCTTTCAACATAGAAGAATTGTTAACATCTGACGTGACTAGAGACTGTTAATGCTTCTATCGCCTCCCTTCCCTGTGGATACGACCCGTTGAGCCAATGCTATAACGGAAGTATCGAGGGTATACTAAGCACATTCGAGCTTTTCATTTGATTACATAAATACACATTTTGAGTGCTAGTTTCCGCCCACGATCAAATTTTTGGCGCCGTTGCCGGGGAAGGAAATGGTTTTGATGTCACGTTTTTGTTAACATTTGTCTTCTCTGTTTTGGTGTGCAGGGCAATATTTTCAGGTGCTTAACATTGCAGTACATAAACTAGTTTTGCCTCTCCCTGCTCTAGGAAGCAGGGCCCCAGATTTGGAAGGAAAGCCGCGAAACCGCGACTTTTGCCGCGCCACCGTGGCCATTGTGCAATAATTCTGTATATTGTTTGTTCTGGGATGTGTATCTTGTAATAGCTAGTGATTTGTGCTGCTATCTTTCTTCTTTGCTTGCCTACACACCACAAAAAAATAAAAGAACTAAAATACGGTAATTGGACGCCTTAAAAACGGTTTAGACATTTGCATTTAGGCACGTGTCAATTTAATTCCAATATACTGTATTTTGTTCTGTTGTTGTGATCTAGATGGAGATGTACATATGGCATTGCATATAGCATAGGACAAACACGTGGGTGATTTATCGCTTTGTGTTATATTCTTGTCTATATTGCACACTTGCACGAATTGAATTTAAGGGCAAAACCCAAACAAGATAAGGTGGGATTTCATTACCCCTTCCTTAGCCCAAAAATCATCTCCCCACTCACACAACCCAAGTCCTAATAAAATTTGAATAGACGTTGGCCCCTAGGGACATTTCATCTAGGTCTAGGTCAACCCTCCTCTTGGCTTGGTTTTGATTTTTCTTTTCTTTTTGTTTGTTGTTTGATTTTTTCTTTTTTGTGATTTTTTGTGTGAAATGGCATTCAACAATAACAATTCTTTCAATCCAAACATGAATCCATATTTCACACCAACTCCATTTGGATCGGATAATTTCAACCCGGCGTTTTACAATATGCACCAACCACATACACGGGTTGGCCTTATCCGAATCAATACAACCCATACCCACATTCTTATGACTATAATTTTCAAAATAATTTCAACTCGTCACAGAGTCAATGGGGATTCAAGTCCCCCGAGTCAAATTTTCAAACTCCTTGTCCACCATATTCACCTTGTCCACAATATTCATTCCCTGATTTTGCTTCTTATACTCCTTTTTCTGAACCACCAATTGAAGAAGAATCTGAGTTACTAAAGAGTTTAGAAGCCAATCTACAGAGGGCCGAGCAACAGCTTCAACAAACATTGGCCCCTCCAATTTCACAATATTTTCAAGAGTCTTACTCAGTTCCACCTCCTCATAATGAACAACCATTTGCCTTGGAAACGAGTAAAGAACTCTTGTGTGAGTCCAAGCTTCAATTTCCACACATTTTTGACTCAAATCATTCATAAAATTTCTAAAACCAAGATTCCTATACTCCCATTCTAGAGCAACCATTTGGAGATACATCAAGTCTAGATAAGAGTTTGGATATCTTGAAGGAGTCTTTATTACAATGTCAAATATCACATGTCGAGTCTATCAATAAGGTGGAAGAACAATTGAGTCAATTGGTTAACATTATTAGGAATGAGGAAACTCTATCTTATCAACCTTTGATCAATTCAACTATGCCAAACTCTATTGATATGACCCAAGACTCTTGTCATTTTGGAAATCAAGATTCAATTTCAGCACACTTATCTGAACTTGTCCAAACTTCAAATCCCATTGATATTTTGGCAAGCTTTCCTTTTACTGAAATTGAACTTGAACATGAATATGATCCTAAACTTCCACTTGATGATTCAATTCTACTTCCTGATTCAATTATGACTCCAGTGTCTTCACCTGATTTCACTTCATTTCCTGAGCCATTATTGAATCCTGTACCCATCCATTGTGAAATTGAATCACCAATCATTCATGCTGATCATATTGAACTTGACCAATTTCATACTTTTGAAAGTCCATTTGATAAATTGGTCGGTTCTCAATTTTGTGGAATTGAACTCAATGTGGAATGTGACTTTGACCCTCAAGTTTGTGATTTAGTTCAAATACCTGAATCATTATTGACTCCTGTATTGTTACCCAATTTGAGTAACATTTTAGAGTCAGTTTTGATTCCCAACCCTCCTGACCTTGAATCACGAATCTTAGATAGTCACATTCCATCATGGGGAAATGAATGTGGACCTGAGCTTCATCTTCTTGATTTGGACACACTTCCTGAACCAATTTCGACTCCCGAACCTTTACTGGACTTAAGTATTTTTCCTGAGTCGGTGTTAGTTCCTGTGCTTCCAGAGTCCAAATCAATCATTCCATTCTGGGACAAGGGCTTTGAAAAATTTGACTCTGAAATTATTTTAGAAATTTGGAAATTGGATGGGGTAGAATTCCTAATAAAATTCACACATGCATGCATCTTTCTAGTGGGTTGTATCATGGAGGTTTCTGGTGGGTTCCTTCGGACTCCACGCAAGAATGATTGGGCCGCCTTTCGTGGACCAATCAGACCGCCACCGGAACCACCACCTTGAGGTAATTTTTCCTTCCCTCTCTATTTTGTTTCATGCATACATATATCACGATGCATTGAGGACAATGCATGAAATAGGTGTGGGGGAGGGTTTACTAACATAGAGTTTTTAGATTTTTTATCTTTTACACTTCTTTTAGAAATAAATAAAAAAATAAAAAAACTTTTTGAAATAAGAGACAAAGTTTTGATCTATTTTTAATAAAATTAAGATGTATCTTAGAAATTAAGAAAGCCTTAATTATGACATCTTAAACCTAGTTGAAATAATAGATCTTGTTTGAAATTATAGGCTAAGTAAGTAAAATTGGGGAGATATTTTTATCTTGAATTTTTTGCCTTAGAAAGTATGCACTACACATTTTTGGGATGGAAACAAAGACCAATAAGGCCATAAAAAAAAAAAGAAAAACAAATATATCATAAAACATCACTTATTAAGCTGGATAATTACGCCTCAAGAAGCATGATTATTCACGCCTAACGGTGGTAAAGGAAATAAATAATCCCCTTTAGTTTTGTGGCCTTTTTCACTCGAGTCTTTAACCCGAGGGATGTTTTCTCATCTGGTGCCCTAGGACCTTCTGGTTTGGGAGTCATCGGTTATAGGCTCGCTATATGGGTGAACTAGAAAGCCTAAACTAAGGGAAGAAAAAATAAAAAAAGAAAAAATATATAAATATATAAAATAAATGGCTTTATGGTTAGAGTTGAAATCCCAGAAATCTTCACTGTCACGGTGTGCATACTATCTAGGTTTTATGAAGGATAAAATATTCAATCCAATTTTGAATTCTTACCTTAATTGAAGACAAGATCTTGCATAGAGACTAAGTTTAAGAAAGAATAATTATAGGTGGACTTATGACCTTAGATCACTTATATTTTTGCAAAAATAGTTCGAAAACTTGTCTCTCTTTCAAAATGAATTTTCAAAATACTAACATTTGTCTTCTTTCTTTATGGATTTTGTGGGTGTAATCCGCTGAAAACCCTCAGGAGACAACACTCCTCCTCTAGGGTAACCTAGAGGTTTAACGGCTTGTTGCACACGCTCAGTGCAATCGCGTCACCTGCGAAAGTGGTGTAATAATCCTTATAGTATAGTTTTTCTTTTCTTGTTTTGCTCGGGACGAGCAAAAGAATAAGTGTGGGGGTGTGATTAGTCTACAAATTCTGCATTATTATATTGCATTTCTCACAGTTTTTATGAATAAATAGTCGTCTAAATCGTGTTTTGGTCTTAATTGCAGGTAAATCCAAAGTCCAAGGGCAAAGATGAAATAAGAGGCTAATTCAGCTCAATTATGCTAATTAATCCCGCAATTACTTGGAGGCCAAGCAAAGGATTTTCTAGAACATGCATTGTACCAGACTCCTGAGCTGTCAGACGAATATTCGGGCGAAAGTACCAGAAAAGGGGTATATCTGGAAGCCGCTAGAAGCCAGACGAACGCGTGGAAGAAATCCAGAGAATTAATTCTCTGGAATTGCCGCAAAACGCGGCAAAGGCGCGGCAATCCTAGGGCGCCACGCGTCGATTTTCGACGCGTGGCCCCGTCTCGTCTTCTGGATCCTTCTGAGCCCTATAAATAGCCCTGCAGAGAGCCAAACCGAGAGCAGTCTTCGTTTTTAGGAGTAGATCCAGATTTTTAGTGTAGTGTAGGTGAGAGTTTTTCATTTCTTGTATTTTGATTTCTTTTTAGATCATTGTAGTAGGGCTGAGTGATTTCTAGAGAGAGATGAGTGAGGGATTGATGTAATAGAGAGTGACACTCTATGTAAAGGTGCCTCCTTTCTTTTCCATTGTAATCTCCTTCTCCTTCTACATGATTTCTAGCTAACTTTTTCTTCTCATGGCAATCTAACTACTAACCACTAACCTATCTAACCACTTACTTGATAATCCACATGAATCGGGTTGCCTCTACAAGGTCTTGTTCTTGCAAGAGCCATTGATGGCCAAAGATGATGGATTCTAACAATCTAACTTGCTAACTTGCTAACTTGCTAACCAAGCTAACTCTCTTTTATTTCATGCTCTTTTATTTCATGCCTGTAGTGTAATGAGTGATGCTTGTAATTGCTTGTTCTTGTTGCAATGTTTTGATTGTTATGAACCATCCATGAGCCATGCTTTGTATTGCTTCTTGAAGATAAGGATTGTGATGGCCGAGGATCAAAATGTGAGGCAACTATCTCGAAGAGGTTAGCATGGTTAGTGGAGTACTTAGTAGTTAGTAGCCATGAGTTTTCTTTTACCTTTGTTTTAGAAATCATTTTCAAGTTCCTCTTCTTATTTTCTTATCGACGTTTTCATCGCTCTCCTCACCTACCACATGCTTGTTTTCATTTTCTTTTCTTTTTCATTCTTTCAACATAGAAGAATTGTTAACATCTGACGTGACTAGAGACTGTTAATGCTTCTATCGCCTCCCTTCCCTGTGGATACGACCCGTTGAGCCAATGCTATAACGGAAGTATCGAGGGTATACTAAGCACATTCGAGCTTTTCATTTGATTTCATAAATACACATTTTGAGTGCTAGTTTCCGCCCACGATCACATGTTTCGATGAAGACGTTTGTGATGCATGACATTTGGAGCTCTAAACAAATGAAGAATCAAGAGTTCTACATGATCAAGATGTGCCAAGGAGAGTTGATAGAGTGTGGTTTGTAAAGATGAAATAGCATGTAAAAGCCTTGATGCACACACATATATCATAGCCTATTAGTAGACTTGACCCTTCCTATTAGTAGACTTGACCCTGCCTATTAGTAGACTAATAGGGTGATTAGTCGACTTATAAAAATGATTAGTCGACTAATAATGTTATTATTCGACTTATATATTTCCCTAGTCGACTAATACATGGTATAGTCGACTTATAGATTTCCCTAGTCGACTATCTTTTGTCCTGAAAGATCCCAACTCTCTGTTTGTCACTGTTAGTCGACTTAACAGTTTATATAGTCGACTAATAGATGTTGTAGTCGACTTATACCCAATATTAGTCGACTAACCCAGTATAAATTGCCCAACTTAGTCGACTAACTCATATCTCAAGTCGACTATAGGCAGTTTCTGACTGTTGGACAGTTTCTGTTATCTGAACCTTTTGGCAACGTTTTCCAACATCCATATCATCTGAATTGGTCCCATAACTACCCTAACTAGCCCTAGTCTACAGCTATAAATAGGGAAGTTATTCCTAAGGCCAATTGCCAAGATTTTCATTCAGTTTTCCAAAGCCAAATTACAGAAAACCTGAAAACTGATTTCCTAACTTCTGTTCTTCACCAAAAGACAATTCCATTAGTGAAGTTCTCTGAAGTTCATCTTTCCTATACTGTACCTTGTCCACATACACATTCAGTATCAAGGCTATAGGAAAAAGAGTTGTAATTCTCAAAGTGTTTATTTGTACACGGGAGGCTTCTTGGTTGAAGAGGCAGTTGTACAAAGGTAAAGGTATTCTCTTGGTGGAAGAGAAGGTGTTCTCTTGGTGGAAGAGAAGGTGTACACATTTGGAGAAGGGGATTCGACAAGTGGTGTACATGTTGTATAAATTTGGGGAAAAAATAAGATAATACGAGCGAAAAATCGAACACGTATTTGGTTACATATTTTAGGAACGGGGTGTTACAGTAGCTTATTCAAAAGTTGACTAGCATACACAATCGCCTCAGTCCAAAATGATTTGTCTAACGATACATTAGACAACAAATACCAAATCTTCTTCAGCAAAGCAGGCTCATCTCTCTGGCTACACCAATTTTCCGAATTGTGAAGTGAATTTCAATACCATAGATCTGGCCAAATTGTAGAAATAGATCCTTATACTTCTCAATATGATCATAACAAAGTAGTTTTGTAACACTTGCTTAACTAATCACGTTTTTTTAACACTTGAGTGCTTTAGGGAGATAATGTGAAAATAAGTATTCATATAAGATACTTATACTATTCATTATACCATGCATATACTAATTTATATGCATATGGGTTAAATGCACACACATGCATGTTGACTTTTTTATCATACCCCCACCATATTTGTTGGTACAAGTACTTCATGAAGGGGAGAGGGATAGGGACCTTACTTATAGGAGTAAGGTGAGATGATGTTAGGGAGCACTTGGCATGATATCAATGAGAGAAGGGAAGTATAAATAGGGGTAATAGGGAGAGAATTCTCATTTGGCAACACTCTTTCTTTCTCTTCATTTCAAACTCTAAAATTCTCCCATCCCTTCATTTTTGCAGCCGGCCAAGGCCAAAAACAGCTAGCAGCCCATATTCCCCCTCCATTTCTTCACTCACCCACTCTCTCTCCCTCTCATTCCCTCACAAATTTTTCCTTCCTTCTTTTATACTAAAAAGGCTTCCTTTATCTATTTTATCTCCTCTAAAGACCTAATAGAACATGAAAAAATGGTGATCTAACATCACCTTAGAGGAAAATTCTTGAAGACAAGGTTGGCTTAGGGTAACAAGTAAGGAGAGTGAAATTGGTTAAAGAAAATAAGCAAATCCTTAAGACTACTACACCCTCTTATGCTCTTTAAACTATAAAATAATTATAATGTTGTTATGGCCTTATAGACTCCATTATAGCCGGTTACCAAGCTTGATAAGGGGATATTCTCTTCAAGAGTGAGTAGAGCATCCAAATCCCAATATCATAGAGGGTAGTGTAAAGCTTGAAATAAAGTAGAAATTTGCTAAGTATCAGTGGAAGTGAAATTGAACGATAACGCATGTGTATGATTTATAGACTTTATGTGTACATTATAAACGATCATATGGTAATCATGTTGTAGCATTTTCATGTATGCTTACCATTGTGCATGATTGATAAATTTTATTGTGTGTATACGTGGTAGTGAAGCACATGCCTCTTAAAAAAATAGTTCTATGAATAAACATCACACTTGACTTTATGCATATATTCGGCTGCGCATAAATTAAGATGATATAATATGTAGGTTATTTTGAAAAGGCTCGCATGTTGTTAACTTAGCAAGTGGTTACTTATATATGTTAATGACTTCCATAATGTTGGCATCATGTAAAGTAGAAATCATGAGAATCATTTATGTTTACATTGTTTTATGAATCCTTGCATGTTGTTATTACATGAAGGATATGATTATTGAATGTTTGGAGGAAGGGACCGGGTTGAACCGGAGGTGACCGAAGGAGAGAATATTACGATAATGTATAGGAGGAAGGGACCGGGTTGAACCGGAGGTGATCGAAGGGGATAATATTTTGTTAAATAACGTATAGGAGGAAGGGATCGGATTTAGGAGTCCAACTTTATATTTAACAAGTGTGTTAATATGGTTAAGATGGAAATTGCATGTTAAAACTATATAAATTTCTTAAAATTAGACTCTATGATAGTCGACTGATATAGGCAATTTTAATTAGTATAGTCGACTAGTCCATGGACCAAGTCGACTATAAATGTGAGATTCTGTTACATAAGTCTCTGAAAACCACCCTTAATCGACTATACAAGATAGGGTAGTCGACTAGTACCGAGATTAGTCGACTATATAAGATAAGGCAGTTGACTAGCTTTAGTTACAGGAAACAAATAAAGAGTAGACATATTCTTTTGGTTAAGACATAGTCGACTATAGATGGCATATAAGTCGATAATATCAAAAGTAGTCGACTAGTTGAGCCACTGGCAGCCAACAAAGAATGGATATCTTTTTTGACAGAGTTCAGTCGACTATACCTTTAAGCTAAGTCGACTAATAATAGTATTAGTCGACTATAAGTAGGGCAAGTCGACTAATAGGATCAATTACTGTGTTTTGGACAGGACTTCATTAAATACATAAAATATGCAAAAATAGTATAAATTACAGTTGTTACCTTTATAATAAATTCCAATAGACATACATAAAGGTCATACATATGATTTTTGTTTTATTCACTGAGCTATCGAGCTCACTCTGTTATATTAATCACCTTCAGGTTTCGATAAAAGTAAGGGACCCGCTTAATGGCAATATACGGGATAGGTGACAGCGGGCGATATTTTCACCCTTTTGGTATGTTCTTTTGATATGTATATATTGTTTAAGAAATACTATGTAAAACTCCTATATTGATACTTACCATGAACTTTTATAATATATTGAAATGCTTGTCTTAATAGGTGCTTGACCTGAATCTTGTTAATATAGAGTTTATGGAGTAGTAATGAGTTTGCTATGTGTTCTTTATCGGATTGTCGGATCAATGTTTGAAATATATGCTCTAGTAGGGGAAATGTTGTGAAGCCATAAGTAGGCTGAAGTTAGCCGAAATAGAAGCATTGTATCTTGATGGGTCTCACGTTTGGATTAAGGATAACCAGTGATGATCGTGAAAATGAAAATTTTTAAGACTAGGACCGTTCCGATTTGACCTTTCTTCCTGTCTGATTCTCCATCAACTTCTTCCACTTCACCAATAACTCTAGGACTTCAACTCTTTGTCTCATAGGGTATACACAACAACACTTAGAATCATCATCTATAACAGAGCCAAAGTACGATGGCCTCCAAGCGATGCAGTCTTGGTAGGACCCCAAATATCAAGTTGAACACAATCAAGAAGACTATGCAAGTGGTAAGTAACGGTGCCAAATCTCACATTCTTCTTGTCCAGAACACAACTTTTACGTGATTTCAAATGGCAGGTTGATGCACCTTCCAATGCTTGATCACATTTCAAGCCAACTTGTCCGAGCCTTCTACGCCATAATCTGGTAGAATCACCATCCAAATATTTTGAAGACACTAATCCAGTAACTGCGCTACTCTTTAAGTAGTACATGTTATTGTGTTTAATGCCCTTTAAAACAATCAATGAGCTACTAGACATCTTGAGAATGCCTTCTCCAAGAACCCTTTTAAGCCCTCCAACTCCAAAGCTTCAACTGAGATCAAGTTCTTCTTCATTTGAGGAACTTATCTCACATCATTCAACTCTCTCACCATTCTATCAAACATCTTGATATTAACAATATATTTACCAACCAATCGGCATGTGTGATCGTCTTTCATGGACATCAGACTGTTATCCAGCTCCTTGAAGCTAGCAAACAACTCCCTTTTGAGACAGATGTGGTAGGTAGAGCTCGTATTCAATATTCACTCAGGCATATCTGAATTGAAAATAATAGGGGTGATCGAAAATGATAAACCAATGAATCTGAATCATTACCATCCATCTTTACAATATTGGCCTCTGACTGTGACTCTTTCTGCAACTTATTGAGCCTTGGACAGTTACTTTTTCAGTGTCATTTCTCTTTACAAAAATCATACTGATTTTTTTTCAATTGGCGATTTTTAAACATGGACTTTGAATTTGATCTATGCTGATTTCCTCTTCGATCTGGATTACTTTCTCTCGCGGCTAATACCTCAACTGGTATGTCACTGAAAGAAGACCCCCTGACTTTTCTCCTCAATTCAAGGTTCGCAAGAGCAGTGGTCACCTCACTGTAACTAAATAATATTTTCACATTGATCAAGGAAAGTACAAAGGTATCATATCCCTTATTGGGGAACGAACTCAATAATATCAAAGCCTTGTCTTCATCCTTGATCATTACATTCACATTCACCAAATTTGTGAGAAGCTTAGTGTAGATGTTGATGTGATGACTAATGGAGATTCCTCTCTTCAAATGAAAATGATAAAGTCTCCTCTTCAAATGCAAGTGGTTTTCGATGCTCTTTATCAAGTACTTGCTCGCCAGAGTCTTTCAAATTTTCTTCGCAGAAGTCTCATTCATCACATCATACTTTAGATATAATGTCAAGCAAAA
Source organism: Agave tequilana (assembly GCA_038442645.1). Lineage (NCBI taxonomy): Eukaryota > Viridiplantae > Streptophyta > Magnoliopsida > Asparagales > Asparagaceae > Agave > Agave tequilana. The sequence continues at coordinate 18,739 of JAVJIF010011975.1, read as the reverse complement.
CCTAATGACATCACACGCCATCCTATTCATATTCTTTTAAATCTTCTCATATACTTTCGCAGGTCTCTTTTGAATCTCAAGAGTATCCTCTAAATTCTGCGCATTCAGCACATCCAATACCTCACATCTCCGCAAATTAAAGTTGTTTGTACTATCAAAATTCACCACATCAATCTTTAAGTGGTGAATATTTTGAATATTCTTTACAATGAAATAGCCACTCCTAATGGATTTTTTTTTTTTTGGCGATTTCTACAAATATCACAACCAAACAAATGCAGAACAAATTAAAGTAGATCTAAATGACAAAAGATTAGATTTTACCTCCAAATGAAACTCAAAGATGAGTTTCCAAATGATCTCTCCACCGAAAGATTGAAGACTAGATCTAACACAATAAAAATCCGATTTTTGTCCCAACCGAAGCCACAAATCTTCAAGATTCAAGCTTTCAACCAAAATTCACTTCACCTAATGAATCGTAAACGTAACCTAAAGCTCTAATACTACTTGTTGTGCCTTGGATGCTGACAAAGAACCGATCAAACACAGCACAAATAAAGAACAAAGAGAGGAGATATGGTTTAACAAGGTTCGACAATCTTGTCTACATCCTCGAGGCAGAAGAGAGATCTATAAAGGATTAACAAATAAATATGAGGAATACAATATTCTTTCACTCACACAAGATCAGCTAAATACGCAACAATGTGTTACAAGTCCTCTGTTTATAGCCAAGTGGATAGAAAAGGTCAACAGAGGGAAAGTTTGTTCTCCTATTCACAGCCAGAACCAACTCGTCGGGCGACCGGACGGTCGCCCGGCGCAAGTTCCCCCACTCTCTGTTAAAACTTAAAGAGTTGGTCGGGCGGGCGGTCGACCGATAATGGCATATTCACTCTCTGTTAAATCTCAGAGAGTGGGTCAGTCAACTGGGCGGTCGACTGACTGGTATCTCCATCTCACTATTAAACAACAGAAAGTGGGTCGATCGATGAACGGTCACTAATAATACCCAACGTGCACATTTTTGCTCAACCGACCGACCCGATGCCTCTGCCTGCGTCTGATTTTTTTTGTCTTCAATTCTCTTCTTTCTCCCCAATCAAGAGTTGAAAAACTCTATCTTTTAGATTTTGATCCTCTCTAAACTTTTTTTTAGATAATTTTTATTATAATAAATATACTTTAGAACTCTAATTCAAATGGTATCTTATAAAAATATGTTATTGAAAGTCACAAGTTCAAGTCTTGAATGCAATTTTATTTTTCCCTTTTGTTTTCTCTTGTCTTATTATATTTACGTCTATACTGAAATTTTTATTACATTTACGCTCACACTGAAAAAATATCTTGCGTCCACCGTTGTATACACGCAAGGTGTCTAATCCCCTCACATAAAGATAACGATTGGCAACAATTATGAACGTTCAAGATAGAGAAATTTATAAACCTCTCTCGATGCAAGATATTTTGATATAATTTATGTTGTTGCGCTTTTATAAGATAAAACCTATATTGTTGGAAAATAAAAATAAAGAATGGAATTATCGAATACATTCAAAAGTATCTTTTAACGTCAAATGCATAAAGCTTATATAAGAAAGCTACAATGAGATGTGACAGATAACATCCATTGTTGGTTACAGCTATCCACATAGGATTAAATTGTCTTGATTATTGACATAATTGTGGCATTTATTGTGCATAATTCACTAGCTAAATTTGGTGGCAACTTAGTTTTAGGTTAAATATAATCCTTGTGTATGTTAACAATTTGTTAATCAATAATAGTAGTCATCTAAGTGTTGGGTGCGGTTTATGTGTGTGAGCCACACACACATACAATAAGAGGACCAATCACGCATTGACACGTGTATTGATCTTCTTATAATATGTTATGTATGTGGGCCTCACATACATATTATAAGAGATTATAAGAGTTTCAATCCACGTGTCAATATAAAATTGACCCTCTTATTGTGTGTGTGTGCTCACACATGACCGAAGCCCTGAGTGCTGAGGTCAACGTCATTTGTGGTGGCACAGAGTTAGTTTAATTAAGTAGTCTGGCTTAATTAATCTAATTATTGTTTGTGCATTGAGGTTTTGTGGGGGTTATCAGACCTAACTAAAATAATCCAAACAAAATTAAATGATTGGAAAGAAGGTCTCCACTCAATTTTGCTGGTCCTCCATCTGTCAAATTTTAGATTCTACAGGATCTATTCCTGTTTACAACCCCCAACATAGACATCCAAGTGTACCAAACCTTTTCAATTGCTTTTTCTTTTATCATTTTTTTTAAAAAAGTTTCTTCTTTCTAATGTATAATTATATTCTCCACATATTTTCATGGAGGTGTTAATAGCGACAAAGCACGCACCTGTGCCAAATTTGTACTTGTATTGGTTTCCTTTTGTTTGGTTACGTGGAAATAATATTCTATGAACTGTAATTCATGAATTATGATCGAAATTTATAATTTTGTTGGATTAAAATTGAGAAATAGTTTCAATTTTTTTTTTTTTTTACTGAATTACAGTTCGCCACTTTTCTATTAAAAATGATATTCCTTCCGTTCGGGAATAGTAGTGTCTTTTGTGTTCAAATGTCTGTCCTAAATTAGTAGTCTATTTTGAATCCCAATGATACTTTTACCAATCCCAATATTATTTTTACTATTTTTAATATAAAGTGTGGAGTAATATTTTTACTTTTTCTCTTTATAACAAAAAATATCACTTTGTAGGGAGAGAGGAGATAGAGGAAATGGAAGAAGGTAACACAGAGATCGGAAGACAAAGGAGCAAGACGACGCATTGAAGCAGGCCAGGTTAGATCCCAGTCGACCGCCTGGTCGACCGATGGAGAAGGTTGGTCGACCGTCCGGTCGTCCAATGTGCACAACGTGCACAGGATTAGCTCGGTTGACCGCCCGATCGACTGACTGAAAGCAGCCTGCGGTTTGGGTCCGGTCGACCGTGACATGGGTCGGTCGACCGGCCGGTCGACCGACAGACGCGTTTTGGCTTTCCTTTTGAGATTCAGATTTCTTTTCTGTTTGGGATCGAATCCAGCTGAGGTTTCCTAAAACCCAAGGACTCCGTGGCTATAAATAAGGGCTAGAGCCATCATGTATTGTATCCACATAAAAATCTCCATTAGAAATTCCTTGAAGAAGGAATAAGTTATAATTGATTATTGAAACAATAAAATCTCTCTCTCCCTTGCCCCAAGGACGTAGGCACGTTGCCGGACCTCGTTAAATACTGTGTTGATTATTTTTCTCTGTTGTTTCTCTGTTCTTGTCGTGTTGGGTACGTCTTCGGCTGCATCAGTCTCCGCCTGGTTGGTGGATTCCTCAGAGAGGTTGTTGTCCTGCGTACAACAACTGGTATCAGAGCATCCCAGGTTAGTCATGGGATCGTGTGTTGATTCCAAGGGCATCAGTTGCTATTTGACGGAGATCGTGTGTCGATCTCGGAGCGGCATTGGGACTGTTTATAGGATCGTGTGGCGATCTCAAAACAGCCTGTAGATTGCTCGAGAAATCAGTTTGGAGGAGTATATTGCTTCGGAAACTCTTCGAGGGTTTCGTCTGGAGGTAAAGATCCTATCTTTATCCAGTTATTTATCTAACTCCGTTTGTTTCCGCATTACTTTGAGGAATTAGTTGAGAAGATGGCTGGAGAAGGTACATCCATGAAACCACATCCGCTGAGGATTGATGTGGTAAAGTTCAACGGCACGAATAACTTCGGTATGTGGAAGTGTGAGGTGATGGATGCGCTGCCGGCATCAAATCTCGAAGACACTCTACGGTTAGAGAAGAAGCGCGCATCAACACGGAAGAAGATTGGGACAAGATGAACCGTACGGCGTGTGGCTTGATCAGGTCTTGTTTGACACAAGACATCAAGTATCATGTGTTGCATGAGACATCTACGAGGCAGCTGTGAGAGTTCCTGGAGAAAAAGTATCTCACAAAAAGCATAGAATCGCGGTTGAAATTGAGGAGTAAGCTTTATAGTTTTCAGATGTAAAGAGGAAGCTCCATCAATGAACACTTGAATCGCTATATGAGGCTTCTTACAGATCTAACTAATGTGAATGTGGAGACCAATAAAGAGGATAAGGCGGTAATACTATTGAATTCTCTTCCTGGGAAAGAGTATGAGACCTTTACTCTTACAATGATCAATGGAAGAAAATCCCTTAACTACAGTGAGGTGTCTGCTCTTGTGAGTTATGAAGCAAGGAGACATGACCGACTGTCTTCTTCGGGGAGCACAATAGCAGAGCCATTGGCGGTAAGAGGCAGAGTTCCAATAGGAAGGAAAGAGATGATCAGGGAAGATCAAAGTTCAGATCAGGCTTCAGAGATCTGAAGAGGAATCAGTGCGCCTTGTGCAAGGAGGTAGGGCACTGGAAAGTTGATTGCCCGAAGGCCAAAGGTAAGAAGATAGAGTCAAACACAGGGGCGAATCTCGCACAGGCGGATGGATCAGATTCAGACTCATCGGTATTCTCTCTCTGTTACTACTCCTACTGTTGATTACTCAGATAAGTGTAACGCCCCGATCCGGCGGGTACGGAGACGTTACTGCGACGTATATACGCAGGTCAGAAAACCATCACGTATATACGCTAAGCATCAGTACAGGCAAGAATCAGAGTAGGGAAGCACGTGGTGCATTATATATTCCAACATATGAGTACAATTACAAAGTTATCACCAGAGGTGACAAATATTACAGGAATATTACATCACCAATATGGCGCAAATGCGAGAATACAAAGGAGATGTATAAGTATGAACAGTACAAAAGGCACTCACGAGTTTACAAAAGGAAAACTCGAGAGGCGCACAGGGGGCCTGGAAGATTAAGACTCCAGACGGTCTGCTGGAGATCCACGCTACCGCTGCGCCACTCTGATCAGCAACTGGGAGAATCCACACGCTCCAAGCTCCATGACCTGGACATGAGGATCCAGGGGAGTCAGATAGAACTCCCCAGGCGAGTGGTGATACGAATGCCAAGTGACGAGCATAGGTAAGCATGCAGGAGCAAGTAGATATAAAACAAGTGATATCAAGCAGGAACTACTCATGGTATGATAAGATAAGAGAAGATAAAGAGATGAGAAGTAAAGTAGATAGGGCAACACCAGATATCTCCTAAACTAACATAAAACCGATAAAAATCGAATAAACTGATTACGAGCAAACCGATTGTACAAGCTTAGGTCACGGCCCCATGAGACTAGTACCTCAAAGGAATAATCCAAATAAGGAAACTCTCATCTATATACCTTTATCCCATGTCACCGTAATCCGAGCGCGTACAACCCGAGTTACAAAACAACACATCAAATCGCATATTCGCATTTTATTATAATTGGGCCGTCTAAGTTGCGGGCTTCGGTATGCATCCCATTCCACATACCTCCACTTACAACTTATAGATAAAGTTATTTGGAAACTGATAAAGTTCGATGAATCATGTTTTCGGATGGCCCCGTACATGCCCGGGACAACGGTCCAGGAGTATCCGGTGCTGAGCCGGAACGTACCGCTAGGTACCGGGACTTATTTACGCCCGAACAGGAATAGAGTATCGCAGATCCCATAGAAATAGGCCTAGGGCGTGTGCATACCCGGCAGGAATAAACAGGAGTAGGGGTGCCAGCACACCCCACGGAATCCCTGGTGGCCGCCAGGTGATCCCTCAAGTATGTGGCCACGCGTGACTCGATAAGGCCACCATAAACATGATTAATCAGGGCCCATCAGTTTCCCCCAAACCGGGTGCAAGTTGTCTTATAATAATTTAATATGTAGTTATCAATTTACGGGAATAACAAGAACAGGACATGATCAGGAATTCACATAAGTACTACAAATTCAGGTCACTGTATATATAATACAGGATAACAAGTACAGTATTCCCGTAAATGTGATAATCACAGGTCAAGTATTAATATTTCAGGGGGCAGGTGATAAGTCATGTTATAATCAGAAGCAAGTGTTAAATAGTAGCATGTATAAAGCATGTCAAGTGTTAACATGTCAGGTAAATACATGGCATGATGATAGAGTAATAGCTGAGCACAACCAAGCGGAGCTGAGCAAGCTGGAGACACAGGAAGCAAACAGTATTTAACACTAGAGCGTCTGGCTAGGTTGCCAGGACAACTCGGCTTACAGTGCGAGTAGAAAATCCGGCAGCTTCTCGCCTAGAGGAATCTAGTGATAAAGTGCTGAACGCTGATCATGATAACCAGGCGGAGCTGAGAGACCTGACGGTCCCAATCACTTCCCTTTCGAGATAGTGAGAGACCGGAGGCTGAAGGACGGAGAGACCTGACGGTCCCAATCACTTCCCTTTCGAGATAGTGAGAGACCGGAGGCTGAGGGACGGAGAGACCTGACGGTCCCAATCACTTCCCTTTCGAGATAGTGAGAGACCGGAGGCTGAAGGGCTGAGAGCCAAGAACGATCAGGGTTTAAGCGCACTCTCGGTGGCTACCAGCCATCCCAGGAGTGGGCAGAAACCCAGAGTCCATGACCACGAAGGGTCGGCCACGCATGGTATAAAGCAGTAAAATACATCACATGCATGGTATATGTACAAGAATTAAACTACCCTAATACAAGCATCGTCACAGAGCAATACATGTCCAGTCATTGGCACTCGGCCATACACCAATACAGGGACCCAGCCCAATACAGAATACATATAAACATGGAATAAAATACATGTCGACCCGACGAAGCGGGGAAACCCAAATGGAGGCGAGAACACTCGCCTAAAGCTCCGGAAATGCCGAAAAGTCCGAAATCCATGGAACTCGCGCATGCGCCATAAAATATAATAATATATAAATATTTAGAGAGAGAAAGTGAAGAGGAGAGAGAAAGATTTAGAGAGAGAAAGTCTAGAGAGAGAAAATCCTAGAGAGAGAAAGAGAGATCTAGAGAAGGAGAATCTAGAGAGAGAAAGAGGGAGTTTAGAGAGAGACTAGAGAGAGAAAGAGATGATGAGAGAGAGAAGGGAATTCAGGAGAGAGAGAGAGGTACAGGAAGAGAGAGAAAGAGAGGTTGTAGAGAGAGGAGAGAGAGTAGAGAGAGAGTGAAAGAGAAGGGAAAAAAGGAGGCGGTTGCCCCCCTCTCACTGCTCACGGCCAGGCCAGAGGCCTGGCCGTGGCCTCGCCTGGGCCAGCGCCGCGGCCCTCCGGTGGCCGCCGGCCAGGGGTGGCTGCGCCGGCCACCCCAAAGAAGGGAGAGAGAGAGGGAAAAGGGGAGAGAGAGAAAAGTGAGAGAGAGAGAGAGAGGAAAAGGAAGAGGGGGTTGTTTGCCCCCCTCAGTCCACGCACAGGGGGCCAGGTGGGCCCCCTGGTCGCCCACGGCCGCCGGCACGCCGCCGGCGGCGCCCAGATCCGGGGTGGCGCCGGCCACCCCAAAAAGAGAGGGGAAAGAGGGGTGGAAGAGATTTGTGGTTGAGGTGGTGGAGATGCTTTTGGTGGTGATTTGAGGTGGTGGTGGAGGAATTGGAGGAGATGGGAGGAGGAGGAGGAGTTGGGTGTTGTAGGTGTGGAATTTGGGTGGAGAAGATGGTGGTGGAGGTGGTTAATTGGAAGGAGATGGGGAAGAAGAAGAGGGGGGATTTGATGGTGGTTTTAAAGAAGAAGGAGATGGGGATGGTGGTTTTGTTGATGGGGATGGAGGAGAGGAGGCTCGCCGGAGTTGGGGGTCCTCGCCGGCAGTGGTAGCCGGAGGCGCCGGCGGTGGTCTTGCTTGGGCGTCGGCCACCATGGAGAAGAAGAAAAAGAAGAAGAAGAGAGAAGAGAAGAGAAGGGAGAAAGAAAAGATAAGGAAAAAGAAAAGAAAAGAAAAGAAAAAGAAGAGAAGGGGGATGTGATGGGGAGGTGACCGGGCCCATGTGGGCTTTAGGTCGGCGCTGGAGTCGGTGGAAAAAGAAAGGAAAAGAAAGGAAAAGAAAGAAAAGCAAAGATTCAAAAAATAATAATATAATATCGGGGTCGGCAAATATCGACTGTCCCCGAAAAATCCCCAAAAATACCCAGAGGTAAAAAACGTCATCTTGAGGAATAATATGAAATCGGTTTTCAGAAATAAAATCTCATTTTCAAATTAAAAATCTGAAAGTCAACCGCCGATACCGGTCTACACCGGGTCGGCCGGATTTTGATAAATTCTGAAAAATCCCAGAAATGTATTAAAGATTAAAATATGATTTTAAAAAGTAAAGTGAAAGTGAAATTCAGAAATTCAATTCCGATTGTAAACTAAAAATCCTGGAATCAACCAGCGATACTGGCCGACACCCAATCCGGTAGAATTTTCATAAATTCATAAAATCCTCAGAAAAAGTATTTAGATAGGAAATGTGATTTTAAGAATAATGTAAAAAGATACTTCTAGTAATTCTAATCCGTTTATAAATTAAAATCTGGGAATCGGTCAGCGGCACTGGTCGACACCGGTTTTGAAGATTTTCAATTTAATTCAGGAAAATTCCAGAAAATCTAAAATATTGGAAAACGATGTTTAAAACTAAAATCGGTCAAATCTAAATACCAGAAAGAACAAATCGAGTAATACCCTAAGATCGGGTCCTCGGTTCAGACTAGGGCTGACTCCGAGTCCGTGGATCCGGATCCAAGACAAAACGATCATATAATTAATTCATAATACAAAACAAATACAGGAAGTAAATCGAAATTACGATCAAAAAATCTGAATACGCAACTAAGTACGTATTCCGGGAGCAGGGTGTTACAATCCATCCACCTTACAAAATTGCGTCCTCGCAATTTCGATAAGGGGTAAATTGAACACAAAGAGGACAAGGGTGGAATTTATACCAATCCAGATATGAAGCACTATAGGTAGGGATCTCAAGTTGATTGAACAATAATCAGAATATAGACATCTTCTGCACTTCCGGCTGTATAAATCTCGAACGATGCTGAATAACACTGACTGGTAACACAGCTTTGCAATAGAATTCCCGTCGTACTGTATACTTAATGTCACTTCGAAAATGAGCCAGAATACTGAAGATAAAGAAAATCCTGATAATACTGAGCATAATAAAGAAGACCGATAGTTAAGAATTCCAAAGACCAGGCATCGATCACTCTGAAAGATATAGCCAAGAATATATAAGAGTCGTAGAGAAATCCGAATACCAACTTCTGAAAGATAACTCAATCGTGGATCAATCCTGAGAATACCGAGCTTCATAGAGTTAGCCGAAGAGATCATGTCATAGCATCATCTAGAACCAGCCGCTACCTCTCTAGTCTATTCATATCTTAAGTTGGTATAAAGGCTTCGAAAAATCAAAACAGGGGAAAGATGGAAGGGATTAGGAATCAAAGAAAAGATGATCAAGAATGAATAAATAACTCTGTACTTGTAGTTGGATTGTATAACCAGAACTCATGCATTCCAGTTACAAATTTCTTCACCATTAATTTGCCATCTGGACGTACTGAGGAGGTGAGAGCCTAGGCTCTGATACCAACCTGTAACGCCCCGATCCGGCGGGCACGGAGACGTTACTGCGACGTATATACGCAGGTCAGAAATACCCTCACGTATATACGCTAAGCATCAGTACATGCAAGAATCAGAGTACGGAAGCACGTGGTGCATTATACATTCCAACATATGAGTACAATTACAAAGTTATCACCAGAGGTGACAAATATTACAGGAATATTACATCACCAATATGGCGCAAATGCAAGAATACAAAGGAGATGTACAAGTATGAACAGTACAAAAGGCACTCACGAGTTTACAAAAGGAAAACTCGAGAGGCGCACAGGGGGCCTGGAAGATTAAGACTCCAAACGGTTTGCTGGAGATCCACGCTACCGCTGCGCCACTCTGATCAGCAACTGGGAGAATCCACACGCTCCAAGCTCCATGACCTGGACATGAGGATCCAGGGGAGTCAGATAGAACTCCCCAGGCGAGTGGTGATACGAATGCCAAGTGGCGAGCATAGGTAAGCATGCAGGAGCAAGTAGATATAAAACAAGTGATATCAAGGAGGAACTACTCATGGTATGATAAGATAAGAGAAGATAAAGAGATGAGAAGTAAAGTAGATAGGGCAACACCAGATATCTCCTAAACTAACATAAAACCGATAAAAACCGAATAAAACCGATTACGAGCAAAACTGATTGTACAAGCTTAGGTCACGGCCCCATGAGACTAGTACCTCGAAGGAATAATCCAAATAAGGAAACCCTCATCTATATACCTTTATCCCATGTCACCGTAATCCGAGCGCGTACAACCCGAGTTACAAAACAACACATCAAATCGCATATTCGCATTTTATTATAATTGGGGCCGTCTAAGTTGCGGGCTTCGGTATGCGTCCCATTCCACATACCTCCACTTACAACTTATAGAGCAAGTTATTTGAAAACTGATAAAGTTCGATGAATCATGTTTCGGATGGGCCCCGTACATGCCCGGGACAACGGTCCAGGTATCCGATGCTGAGCCGGAACGTACCGCTAGGTACCGAGACTTATTTACGCCTGAACAGGAATAGAGTATCGCAGATCCCATAGAAATAGGCCTAGGGCGTGTACATACCCGGCAGGAATAAACAGGAGTAGGGGTGCCAGCACACCCCACGGAATCCCTGGTGGCCGCCAGGTGATCCCTCAAGTATGTGGCCACGCGTGACTCGATAAGGCCACCATAACATGATTAATCAGGGCCCATCAGTTTCCCCCAAATCGGGTGCAAGTTGTCTTATAATAATTTAATATGTAGTTATCAATTTACGGGAATAACAAGAACAGGACATGATCAGGAATTCACATAAGTACTACAAATTCAGGTCACTGTATATATAATACAGGATAACAAGTATAGTATTCCCGTAAATGTGATAATCACAGGTCAAGTATTAATATTTCAGGGGGCAGGTGATAAGTCATGTTATAATCAGAAGCAAGTGTTAAATAGTAGCATGTATAAAGCATGTCAAGTGTTAACATGTCAGGTAAATACATGGCATGATGATAGAGTAGTAGCTGAGCACAACCAAGCGGAGCTGAGCAAGCTGGAGACTCAGGCAGCAAACAGTATTTAACACTAGAGCGTCTGGCTAGGTTGCCGGGACAACTCGGCTTACAGTGCGAGTAGAAAATCCGGCAGCTTCTCGCCTAGACGAATTTAGTGATAAAGTGTTGAACGCTGATCATGATAACCAGGCGGAGCTGAGAGACCTGACTGTCCCAATCACTTCCCTTTCGAGATAGTGAGAGACCGGAGGCTGAAGGACGGAGAGACCTGACGGTCCCAATCACTTTCCTTTCGAGATAGTGAGAGACCGGATGCTGAGGGACGGAGAGACTGACGGTCCCAATCACTTCCCTTTCGAGATAGTGAGAGACCGGAGGCTGAAGGGCTGAGAGCCAAGAACGATCAGGGTTTAAGCGCACTCTCAGTGGCTACCAGCCATCCCAGGAGTGGGCAGAAACCCAGAGTCCATGACCACGAAGGGTCGGCCACGCATGGTATAAAGCAGTAAAATACATCACAGGCATGGTATATGTACAAGAATTAAACTACCCTAATACAAGCATTCGTCACAGAGCAATACATGTCCAGTCATTGGCACTCGGCCATACACCAATACAGGGACCCAGCCCAATACAGAATACATATAAACATGGAATAAAATACATGTCGACCCGACGAAGCGGGGAAACCCAAATGGAGGCGAGAACACTCGCCTAAAGCTCCGGAAATGCCGAAAAGTCCGAAATCCATGGAACTCGCGCATGCGCCATAAAATATAATAATATATAAATATTTAGAGATAGAAAGTGAAGAGGAGAGAGAAAGATTTAGAGAGAGAAAGTCTAGAGAGAGAAAATCCTAGAGAGAGAAAGAGAGATCTAGAGAAGGAGAATCTAGAGAGAGAAAGAGGGAGTTTAGAGAGAGACTAGAGAGCGAAAGAGATGATGAGAGAGAGAAGGGAATTCAGGAGAGAGAGAGAGGTAGAGGAAGAGAGAGAAAGAGAGGGTGTAGAGAGAGGAGAGAGAGTAGAGAGAGAGTGAAAGAGAGAAGGCAAAAAAAAGGGGGCGGTTGCCCCCCTCTCACTGCTCACGGCCAGGCCAGAGGCCTGGCCGTGCCTCGCCTGGGCCGGCGCGCGGCGGCCCTCCGGTGGCCGCCGGCCAGGGGTGACTGCGCCACCACCCCAAAGAAGGGAGAGAGAGAGCGAAAAGGGGAGAGAGAGAAAAGTGAGTGAGAGAGAGAGAGGAAAAGGAAGAGGGGGGTTGTTGCCCCCCTCAGTCCACGCACAGGGGGCCAGGTGGGCCCCCTGGTCGCCCACGGCCGCCGGCACGCCGCCGGCGGCGCCAGATCCGGGGTGGCGCCGGCCACCCCAAAAAAAGAGGGGAAAGAGGGGTGGAAGAGATTTGTGGTTGAGGTGGTGGAGATGCTTTTGGTGGTGATTTGTGGTGGTGGTGGAGGAATTGGAGGAGATGGGAGGAGGAGTTGGTGTTGTAGGTGTGGAGTTTGGGTGGAGAAGATGGTGGTGGAGGTGGTTAATTGGAAGGAGATGGGGAAGAAGAAGAGGGTGGATTTGATGGTGGTTTTAAAGAAGAAGGAGATGGAGATGGTGGTTTTGTTGATGGAGATGGAGGAGAGGAGGCTCGCCGGAGTTGGGGGTCCTCGCCGGCAGTGGTGGCCGGAGGCGCCGGCGGTGGTCTTGCTTGGGCGTCGGCCACCATGGAGAAGAAGAAAAAGAAGAAGAAGAGAGAGAGAAGAGAAGGGAGAAAGAAAAGATAAGGAAAAAGAAAAAGAAAAGAAAAGAAAAAGAAGAGAAGGGGGATGTGATGGGGAGGTGACCGGGCCCATGTGGGCTTTAGGTCGGCGCTGGAGTCGGTGGGAAAAGAAAGGAAAAGAAAGAAAAGCAAAGATTCAAAAAATAATAATATAATATTGGGGTCGGCAAATATCGACTGTCCCCGAAAAATCCCCAAAAATACCCAGAGGTAAAAAACATTATCCTGAGAAATAATATGAAATCAGTTTTCAGAAATAAAATCCCATTTTCAAATTAAAAATTCGGAAGTCAACCGCCGATACCGGTCTACACCGGGTCGGCCAGATTTTGATAAATTCTGAAAAATCTCAGAAAATGTATTAAAGATTAAAATATAATTTTAAGAAGTAAAGTGAAAGTGGAATTCAGAAATTCAATTCCGATTGTAAACTAAAAATCCTGAATCAACCAGCGATACTGGCCGACACCCAATCCGTAGAATTTTCATAAATTCATAAAATCTTCAGAAAAAGTATTTAGATAGGAAATGTGATTTTAAGAAATAATATAAAAAGACACTTCTAGTAATTCTAATCCGTTTGTAAATTAAAAATCCGGGAATCGGTCAGCGGCACTGGTCGAACCGGTTTTGAAGATTTTCAATTTATTCAGGAAAATTCCAGAAAATCATAGAAAATCTAAAATATTGGAAAACAATGTTTAAAACTAAAATCGGTCAAATCTAAATACCAGAAAGACCAAATCGAGTAATACCCTAAGATCGGGTCCTCGGTTCAGACTAGGGCTGACTCCGAGTCCGTGGATCCGGATCCAAGACAAAACGATCATATAATTAATTTATAATACAAAACAAATACAGGAAGTAAATCGAAAAATACGATCGAAAAATCTGAATACGCAACTAAGTACGTATTCCGGGAGCGGGGTGTTACAATAAGGCTGAGTGGATCTTAGATACTGGAGCCACCTATCATGTGTGCCCGAACAGGGCCTGGTTTTCTAGTTTTGAGAAGCTAAATGGATCTTACACGGTCATAGGTGATGATCATCCGTGTAATATAGAAGGGATGGGTACAGTCCGTATCAAGATGGAAGATGAGATAGTATGAGAATTGAAGGAGGTGAGGTATGTATCTCAACTCAAAAGGAATCTTATCTCTGTTGGTGCATTGAAGCATTGGGCCTTGTGGTATCTATACGAGATGGTGTTCTCAGATGACCAAAGGCTCAATGGTGGTTATGAAGGGCGTCCGCCGGGAAAATGTCTACTACTTGAAGGGTAGTACGGTTACAGGTCAGGTGGAGACTTCTAATTCTTCAGATGATGGTTGCATAAAGGTCTGGCAGATGTAGGTCGGATATGGAGGTGAAAAGTCTTTGTAAGCTCCTGTAAATAAGGGATCATTGGAAGGTGCTGCCACCTGCAACTTCGAGGGTGAACACAGCGTTTTGGATAAGGAGAAGGTGAAATTCAGCACCAGTACTCACCGCTCAGAAGGTCTTCTTAATTGTGTTCAGTAAGCATTTGGGGACGTGCTAAAACTGCATCACTTGGAGGTCACAGGTATTATATCTCTTTTATTGATAGTTTATCTAGACATTGTTGGATATATCCCATGAGACAAAGGTGTGAAGCCCTAGCAATGTTGGTGAAGTGGAAAGAAAGAATGGAAAGCAGACAGGTAGGAAGATTAAGGAGCTACAGATTGGTGATGTTGAAAGAGACATGAACCAATTCCTACGATTTGGCCAGAACACTGGTATTAGTACTCACTTCACAGAAGGTATACATGGGTTGGCTAAGGAAGTAAACCGTTCCTTGCTGGAGAAAGTTCGGTGGTTATTATCTAATGCACAATTAAACAAATCGTTTTGGGCTCAGGCGATTATGTATGCTAGCCATCTCATAAATGGATTGATGCAATAGGAGGTAAAACTCCATTGGAAATTTGGTCTGGGAAAGCTCTCAAGATCATGGTTTGCTGCGAGAATTTGAAAGTCCGACCTACTTCAGTGCCAAAGATGGCATGATTGAATCCGCGAGCAAAGAAGTTTGTGTTTTTAGGTGTCAAGAGAAATATGAAAGGCTACAGGTTATGGGACCCCGAAAACAAGAAGATCGTGTTGAATCGGCATGTCACGTTTGATGAGACTTCAGTGTTGAAGTCTACCGTCTCTCAGCAGATAGAGAGGACGAAGACCAAGGAAGATCGCAGCGGGTGGAGGTTGATGCTACTCCACCATCTCCAGTTGGTTCGGTATCAGTGAAGACTCCACCGGATGTGACCCGGGTGGAGATCATGTAGCCAGGGTTGATACTAAACAGGTTGAAGACATTGATAAGAATGTCGAATTGTTTGCAGCCATGGGAACCAAGGTAAAACCACGCACGTGGGTAAAGAAGTATGAATCTCAAGCTTGTGACCGCGACAAGCTCAAGTTGAAGGCCGTTGTTCTCTATGACGGTACTGAGGAGGTTCATATGACTCAGCCAGATAGGTTCGCTACTGAAGATTTAGGTACAAGTGCTTGAGCTTGATGGAGCTCATTTTAATGAACTACGGTTGGCTTGATCCTTTGGGTAAGGTACGTAGGCAACCGCAAAGGCGCAGCCACATTTGATGATGCAACCCGTATGAAGCTATTTTGATTCTCGAAAAGCTGATTGGACTTCACGTAGAGGTGGAGAGTTGGACTTCACGTAGAGGTGAAGCATTGTGATCTCAATGAACAGTTGATCTTCTAGTGAGAAGATGGTTAAGCTTGCATGGGAGGGTGTGCATCCAGTTTGTTGAAGCTGATGATGGATTTGGTGTGCTCTACTCAGACTTGGTTGGACCGTCAGCTGAAGACATGTAGACTGGATAGAGCCAGTCAGTTGGAGAGTCAATGTTAACTCATGATGAGTTCTTTGTGAGGTCAAATAGTTGCTGAGTAGGAGACACGTTCGTTGGTCGGCTCGTATGGTAGTTCTCCTAAGGTGAAGTGTAGGGAAGGCATGTGTAGTGCATCCCAGTTGATAACTGAGCTAAAGGTTCCAATACGAGATCGTGTGTCAATTTCGACGAGATTGTGTGTCGGTTTCATCCGAAGCGCTCAAGCCGAAATCGTGTGTCGATTTCGCCGAGATCGTGTGTCGATTTCGCCAGGTGATAGACTGGAGTTCGTTGGAGCTCGGCCCAGAATTGAAAAATCTTCACCGAGGTCGAAAATTGTAGGGAGAGAAAAGATAGAGGAAATGGAAGAAGGTAGCACAGAGATCGGAAGACAAAGGAGCAAGGCGACGCATTGAAGCAGGTCAGGTTAGCTCCCGGTTGACCGCACGGTCGACCGTTGAGAAGGCCGGTCGATCGCCCGGTCGACCGGTGTGCACAACGTGCACAGGATTAGCTCAGTCGACCGTCCGGTCGATCGTGGCATGGAACGGTCAACCGCCCAGTTGACCGACTGAAAGCAGGCTGCTCTCGGTTTGGGTCCGGTCGACCTCACGGTTAACCGTGGACATGGGTCGGTCGACCGGCCGATCGACCGACAAACGCGTTTTGGCTTTCCTTTTGGGATTCGGATTTCTTTTCTGTTTGGGATCGAATCCAGCTGGGGTTTCTTAAAACCCAGGGACTCTGTGGCTATAAATAAGGGTTGTATTGTATCCCACTGAAAATCTCCATTAGAAATTCCTTGAAGAAGGAATAAGTTGTAATTGGTTGTTGAATCAATAAGATCTCACTCTCCCTTATCCCGAGGACGTAGGCACGTTGCCGAACCTCGTTAAATACTGTGTTGATTGCTTTTCTCTATTGTTTCTCTATTCTTATCGTGTTGGGTACGTCTCTGGCTGCATCAGTCTCTGCCTGATTGGTAGATTCCTTAGAGAGGTTGTTGTCCTGCGTACAACACACTTTTTATAACAAAATGTGTTATTCACAATTCAAGAGCAAAATTGAAAGAGAGAAATGATTTGAGAGTCAATCAAATTTTCTTAATTAGCATACCTGAACAAAAAAACGACTCTAAAAATGAACAGAGGGAGTAAGTGAATTGGAACAACATCAATGCGCAAGATCTAGTGGTGGCTGCACAATATTGCTTTTATTTGGATCATGCATGAGTCTTACACCCACCCGACCCGACGCGGTTGAAGGAGAAGAAGAGAGAGAGAAAAGTGAGGAGGTGACCCGACTCCAAGCTGGCTGCATTATCTTGCTCGTTGACGGTGCGGAACCCACTTGATTTGATGATGATGTGCTCATAATGCGGGCCTTTTGGGCCCCACTAAGCCCTGATGTGGATCCCAATACCAACAGAAGCCCACTACCCCTACTCCCATTTCTATCCCTTTTTTTAAAAAATGTTTTATAATATTTTACATGTTCTTTTTTATATTTTCTTTTTAATAATCAATAATTCATCTTTTTGCGCTCTTTCGAAAGCTAGCTGATTGTCCACTTGGATGCATTTCAGCAAGCGTCACGTCCCATCGAGCCCACGGAGTGGCGACACTTGTTACAGATCATTCACCATTTACTCCACACAAATAATATAATTATAACATGTAGCAAAATATTTATCAGTCGCTAATAGTATCATAATTAAAAAAAGAATGTATAGCTGCATATGAAGTCAATAATTGGACCACAAAGAACAAAATAAATAAATAAAACTCATAAGCACGCCAACATTTTTTTACCTTTGTAAACGAAGAAAAAAGATGGTGGATAATACTTTTAATAACATTTTGCTATTTTTTTTGAGAAAATGTTCCCCTCATTTGAATGCAATGCTAATATTTTTTGTGTGATCTCTTCAAGTTTTCTAAGCGAAATTACTCGTTCAATTTTTATTATTTTTTTTTTATTGGGAAAAAAACTGAGCCAAAGTCCTTTCAACTTTATCAAGATGATCAACAAGATAAGGGGAAAAAAAAAAAAGAAAGAAAGAAAAAATTTTGCACAGCCAGTCTCCTCCCATATCTCTAAAAAATCAACCGCAGCAGTAGTTTTCTGCAAATTTTTGTGGGGGTGTCCAAAAGTGTCCATCATTTGTAGGCCCCATCACATGTGAATTATTATTGATAATAAAAGAGAGAGAGAAGATAGATTCACACGCACGTAGGTTTTGGCTGCCACACGCTACACGAGCCATAGGACAGCCTGGCCGGTGGGGCCAGTCCTGCACACGTGTGCCTGCATTTGTGGACAAGATCTCCTAGGTTAATTTTCTAGTGCGGAAAGCAAATACGTTGCTTTCTCGTATGGTCCGTAGGCCATTGTCATACAATTTTCCCATCAAGATGATCGCAGAGGCTTTATTACTGTCTGTGTCTTCAAATGTACGACATAATTAAAGTTTGAAATTTGATTTTTTTATTTTTCCCTCCTGTGTCTTAGATTTAGTCGATAATATTATATATCTGTTATTTGTGATTGTTGTGATTCAGTGAGATAGACTTGTGTAGTGCCGGAAAGATTCGAGCTCAAATTCTTTCAACTCAAACGTTAACATCCGACATTGAAATTGATCTATATTATTTAAAGTAACTAAAAATAAAAAATGAAGTGTTTTGAATACTTTTTGCTTATCCATCAAGCGGTACAAAAATAAACGGTCGAAAGTAGTAAGTTGGTTAGATCTATGTCTTTAGACATATAAATTCACGATTCGGTCATTTCATCATGATCTAGACATTTTAAAACCCCATATAAATCAATTTTTTTAGGTTTCAAATGCTCTACACCGTTAACCTAACCAACTCACTATTTAAGTCATCCATTTTTCTCCTACTTGATGCATGAAAAAAAACGTATTTAAAACACTTAATTTTTGATTTATAGATACTTGAAATAATATACATCAACTTGAATCTTGCATTTAAATAATGT